>JABUQX010143461.1:5000-10000 GCA_015478945.1 Trachelipus rathkii | reverse complement strand
AGCTTTCGGTCCTTAATTTTCTGGACCCTCCTCAGACGATTTTATTTGAAGACTATAAATATATATATATATATATATATATATTATATATATATATATATATATATATATATATATATATATATATATATATATATATATATATATATATATATATATATATATATATATATATATATATATATATATATATATATATATATATATCAGGGGCGTATACATAGGGTGGGCAGGGTAGGTAGCTCCTACCCAATATTTTTTAGTCTTTTTAATAAAATAATTTAAATGGTAAAGTAAAATAAATTATTAGAATTTTATATGAAAGTGTAAAAACGAAACTGATTTATAAAATAAATTTAAAGAAAATCAACTACTTTAGTAATAACAATTATAATAATTAAATTCATTTGGAAATTTTCCTTCCTACTCTGTTCCTAAGAGTAAATTGGAAAGCGGTGGGCGTACGGGTAGATCTTCATATTTCATATAAAATATATATAGGAAAAAGCCAAGCGTCATACCTTGCTGTTGAGCGAAAAAATAAATTTCGCGAGTACGAAATCCCTGCTCAAGCACTGAAATCATACGAAATAATTTGAAAAAAATTTTGAATATCTCTCTCTCTCTCTCTCTCTCTCTCTCTCTCTCTCTCTCTCTCTCTCTCTCTCTCTCTATCTATCTATCTATCTATCAATGTACGATATTTTCACTTATGGTGGACAGAGTGAACATAAATGTTTACCATATATTTGCTGAGTTAAGTTTTGGAATAGAGGCAGTGAAGGTGTTGTGCTTTATTGAATTTTAATAATATGTAACATTTTTATTAATAAGTGTTGTTTACCTTTATATAATTAAAATAATTATTTAAAATTCTGGTAGGCCTATGTCAGGCTTTGAGTCAATCTTATGCATATAATACACATAAATAAACATAGCTTTATTCAAAAGGACGTGAAAAATTAAATTTTCCTTCAAATAAATAAGGACGTATTGCAGTTAAAGAGTTTTCGTTATATATATATATATATAGTTATATATATATATATATATATATATATATATATATATATTATGTTATAGATATATATATATATATATATATATATATATATATATAATAAGGTTATATATATATTTATATAACTCAGTCTACCCGCGTGGTAATTCCTCGGTACGTTTTCATTGATATATATAGTTGATATAGAGTATATATATATATATATATATATATATATATATATATATATATATATATATATATATATATATATATATATATATATATATATATATATATTTTATTTGAAAAATATAAATATATATATTAAATATATATATATATATATATATATATATATATATATATATATATATATATATATATATATATATATATATATATATATATATATATATATGTATATATATATATATATATATATATATATATATATATATATGGTCGAACAGGGAAAATGATCGACATTTGTAAAAAAAAATCTGGTTATTTAGAGTTTCTCTAACGAATCCAACAAAAATTTAACCTAACCTGACTTAACCTAACCTAACCTAACATAACCTAACCTAACCTAACCCAACCTAACCTAACCTAACCTAACCCAACCTAACAACCTAACTTAAACTAACATAACCTAACCTTACCTAACTTAACCTAACCTTATCCTAGTCTGCGACGGGCTGTACGGGAATTTTTTTTGCTGTTGTGTCTGACTCCTGTCGACAATTTGGGCTAGTCCCCAAAATTATGATCTAAAAATGATAAGTTAAGTAACCGTTTCGTTGGGGAGAAGGGAGGGGAAAAGGGAAAGGGGAGGGGGGTTGGCTGAGGGGTAGGGTAATTGTACTAAGTTGAATAAAAATATTTTTAAGTTAAAAAAATATTTTGAAATTTTGGATCAAATCTAAATACTTATAAAATTGATCTGAATTTCACAGGAGTTTTGACCTCCTATTAATTACCGGGAAGTGTTTAGGAGGTCAAAACTCCTCTGAATTTCACAGGAGTTTTCACTTCCTAAACACATCCCGGTAACAGTTGAAATTAACGATTTCTTAAAAAAATCGATATTTTTTTAAAAATCAATCGATGTTTTGATATTGGTATGAAGCAGCTCTGCCATATGTTGTTAATAAAACACTTCCTCAATTACTATATATATATATATATATATATATATATATATATATATATATATATATATATATATATATATATATATATATATATATATATATATATATATTTTATATATATATATATATATATATATATATATATATATATATATATATATATATATATATATAATGAGCGCAATGTTTTTTAGGTTTTAAAAATCAGTAAGGTTATGAAGTTTTGTTAAGTATACAGATTATACTTTATGTATACTTAACAAAAACTTATCATAACCTAAACTTAATGGGCATAAACAGAATTTAAACATAAAAAATCGGTAGATCGATTAAATTTATATATAAGAGGTTTGGCAACACTTTTAGAGGCCTTTTACATGGGGACGAAAGATATATAAAAACGATTGTCGGAAAAAAATATCGATATTTCGTCAGAATCTGTTGAACTAAATAAACTATTACCAAGCTTTTATAGGCATTTTACATGGGGACGAAAGAATATATATATATATATATATATATATATATATATATATATATATATATATATATATATATATTTAGATTCATGTTATGTATGTTTTTATATATATATATATATATATATATATATATAATGATTTTCGATATCTCAACTATTACCCACTTCCCAGTCCCACCCTGCAGGCAGGGGCTGAAATATAAGAACGTAAAAAAAATATGGTTCATGTCGGTTATCAGCTTCCAGTTAAACTTAAGTCAATTTTTTTTTAAACCTACGTTATCGAACAAAATGTACAAAGCGCGCATGGTGCCAGATGCGTTTTTTTTTAAAACAATGCAAAGTGAAATAAATTATGAATATAAAAATAAATTACGTTAAGTGAGGTTATGACACGCTAAGTAAGATTATGTTGAGTTACGTTAGTTTACATAGACTTAAACTTTTTTTTAAAAATATTTTTAAAGGTGTGAAGCTGTTTTATTACAATAGTTTAAATTTGACTCTACACACTTTTATTTCATTTTTATGAAATATGTTCAAATCCATGCAATCGATATGTATATGGAGGTGGAGGCAGATAAACGACATGATCCAATAAATACTAAAGCACTGTCGGAGAAGAAGTACTCGTTAGGCCAAGCAGAAGAAAATACAAGCACTGTTTTTAGCTTTATTTTCCGAATTATACATTAAAGTAAAAGGAAAGTAGACGTTAAAGGTAGCGGTGGAATGGTTGCAATTACTGGAAAAGTTACCAAGACCCAATAAAGAAACGAAAAGCTTGAAATGCATACTAGGAACGTTACTAAAAGACCTGGTAAGCTAATAACACCGGAAATCAGGGAAAAAAAGACTGAAGCAACTGTTTAAAAACACTGGAATGGCTGAGAGAAAACTGAAAAGTTAGTAATGGCAACTAAAAGACTTTTGAAACTAAAAAACGGATAGGCTGTAATGAAGCTAGTACCAAATGTTCGATATTTATATAAAAAAAATCTGGTTATTTAGAGTTTCTCTAATGAACCCAATAAAACGTAGCCTAATCTAACTTAACCTAACCTAACCTAACCTAACTTAACCTAACCTAACCTAACCTAACCTAACCTAACCTAACCTAACCTAACCTAACCTAACCTAACATAACCTAATATACTCTAATTTAACCTAACTTAACCTAACCTAACCTAACCTGACGCCTGCGCAGGCTGTACGGGAAACTTTTTTAATGTGTCGACCATTTTCTCTGTCGACAATTTTGGCTAGTCCCCGCTGAAATATACTAGAGAGTTTGGAAGAATAAAGAGAAGGATAGAACACTGAGAAAAATTTGAGACTATTTTAATGACTGACAAGGTTATAAATTCCAAGGTTATAAAAGCGGAGTAACTGCTAATAAGATTAGAAAATCTACAAATAATTTAGGCAATGCTGTGGATGTTAGAGAGTCGATTGAAAAGATAAAAATTAATTAATTATTAATTATTTAATAATTAATTAAGGAGAGTAAAAGCTGCAAAACTCAACAAATTGCAAGACTAAAGAAAACTAGAAAACGAGTTAACCATTGCAAGAAGAAAGAAAACTAGAATATAGTCAACCATTGCAAGATTAAAGAAAACTAGAATATAGTTAACCATTGCAAGATTAAAGAAATCTAGAATACTAGTTAACCGTTGCAAGATTAAAGAAAACTAGAATACTAGTTAACCATTGCAAGATTAAAGAAAACTAGAATACTAGTTAACCATTGCAAGATTAAAGAAAACTAGAATACTAGTTAACCATTGCAAGATTAAAGAAAAGTAGAATACTAGTTAACCATTGCAAGATTAAAGAAAACTAGAATACTAGTTAACCATTCCAAGATTAAAGAAAACTAGAATACTAGTTAACCATTGCAAGATTAAAGAAAACTAGAATACTAGTTATCCATTGCAAGATTAAAGAAAACTAGAATACTAGTTAACCATTGCAAGATTAAAGAAAACTAGAATACTAGTTAACCATTGCAAGATTAAAGAAAACTAGAATACTAGTTAACCATTGCAAGATTAAAGAAAACTAGAATACTAGTTAACCATTGCAAGATTAAAGAAAACTAGAATACTAGTTAACCATTGCAAGATTAAAGAAAACTAGAATACTAGTTAACCATTGCAAGATTAAAGAAAACTAGAATACTAGTTAACCATTGCAAGATTAAAGAAAACTAGAATACTAGTTAACCATTGCAAGATTAAAGAAAACTAGAATACTAGTTAACCATTGCAAGATTAAAGAAAACTAGAATACTAGTTAACCATTGCAAGATTAAAGAAAAGTAGAATACTAGTTAACCATTGCAAGATTAAAGAAAACT
>JABUQX010143457.1:25000-26298 GCA_015478945.1 Trachelipus rathkii | reverse complement strand
GACATATCCAAAGCATTTGACCGTATGGCACGCGTCACTGCTCTCCAAGCTCCCTTCCTTTGGTTTTCTCCCTTCTCTTTGCTTACCTATGTCTAGCTTTCTTTCAAATCGCTCAATATCGGCTGTGGCTGATGGGGCGACTTCTTCTTCTTTTCTGTCAATAGTGGTGTTCCTCAGGGATCTGTCTTATCTCCTAATTTATTCTTACTTTTCATTAATAAGATCTTTTCACCTGCACATCTAACTCTATCCTCTCATATGCCGATGACTCGAACCCCTCATTCTTCAACTCATTTCAATTCTGCTCTCTTTACTTCTAGAATTTCCTCTCGTCTTAATCTTTCCGATTCTATTCTCGTTGATCTGGATAATTTCCGGGAGGGGTCGTCTCAACCTTGTGAAATTCAATTCCTTAAAAACTCAACTTCTACAAATCTCTCCTAAAACACCTCTAACTTTCCTATCTCTTTCGACGGTTCTCTCGTCTCTCCTGTTGACAATATAAACATCCTTGGCCTTAACATAAACAAAAAAAATGTCTTGGAAACCTCACATCACAACGGTTGCTAGGGTGGCCTCAAAGAAACTGGGGGTTCTGTTTTAGACTGCGAGATTTTTTCCTCTTCTCAGTTACTCCAGCCATACAAGGGTCTCATCCGCCCCTGTATGGAGTACCTGTTCTCACATTTGGGCTCTGGTTTCACCCGGCTTTTTGGACAGGGTCGAGTCAAAAGGCCAAAAGGCTTATAAATTGTGTCTTGTACTTTCCAGTTCACTTGACCCTCTATCTTTGCGGCGCGATGTTGGTACTTTATCTCTTTTCTATAGGTACCGCAGCGGCAGGTGTTCGAGGGAACTTGTTTACCACTGCGTACCACCACACCTTTGCGACGCCCCCAGCTCAAGGGTGCTGTGTCTGCGCCAGCGAGTCATCTGTGGATATTGGTAACTCCAGGCTAGTTCGCCGCGGTGCTTCCTTCTTTTTTCCTGCCACCTCTGTTCTGTGGGAATTCTCTTCCATCTTCTGTAAGCTCCCTGCTGAATTTAATCTCCTCACTTTAAAGCCTGCGTCGTCATCTGCGTAATTTACGCTAGCGGATAAAATTTTAGCGTGCAACACCTCCTCCCTGAATGCCCTCTGCCTGTGAGTGATGGTAACAACTGTTAAAAAAAAAAAAAAAGTACAAATTAATATCTAATATTGCTAGATTTTGATTGTGACTCAAATTACTGTCACTACCTTGAGACGGCATTAGTCAACTCATTCTAATCAATTTCTCACAAAAGTTGCTAAATTT
>JABUQX010143457.1:17500-20000 GCA_015478945.1 Trachelipus rathkii | reverse complement strand
ACAAATGAATGTGAAATAGATTTTAGTATGTGTCGAGGCCAGTCATACGAAAATGCTGCCAATATGTCTGGCAAATATAAGGGTATGCAAGAAATGTTATTAAAAATTAATAAGTATGCTATATATATATATATATATATATATATATATATATATATATATATATATATATATATATATATATATAAATATATATATATATATATATATCTATAAAAAAATATATAATATATAAATATATATATATATATATATATATATATATATATATATATATATATGATAATATTGAAGCTCTTATTCAGAAAAAATCGAAAGCATAGACAAACAACTGGACACTCAAAATAAGAAAAATGTGAAGAAAAATAGAGAAAAACTTGCACCAATAATTGAAACTCTACATTTATGTGGCCAGCAAGGTCTTGCAATAAGGGGCTCAAGTGACTCTGGAGGTATTGAATTATCAACTCCAGCTGAAAATGACGGAAATTTTAGAAGCCTTCTTAGGTTTCGAGCAAATGGAGGTGACCAGGTTTTGAAGAACCACTTCTACTCTTTCTGTCCAAAATTCAATGTATACGACGAGTCTGATGATACAGAATGAAATCATACAGTAATTTAGTCAGCTTATACAAAGGAAAATAGTGGAAGATGTTAATAAAAACAAATTTTTTTCAGCATTAACTGATGAAACCGGATATTTCCCAAACAGAACAGTTTTCACTTTGTGTAAGGTACGCGATTGGTGGTGATGGAGGTGATACTCCTTTTACTTTAAGAGAGGATTTTTTATCATTTGTTCCGGTTTATGATATCTCAGGGAAAGCATTGGCAAATGTAATTTTGAAGAGACTCGGCTATCTTGGTTTAAAACTCGAAAATTTAAGAGGCCAAGGATATGATGGAGCCTCTTCCATGAGAGGCGAATTCCGAGAAGTGCAATCTGTTATTCGGAATGAGTATCCTAAAGCTCTATACACACATTGTGTAGGATATTGTTTAAATCTATGTCTCTCAGATTCTTCTAAAATTCAGGCAATTCGAAACGTCTTAGGATTCATCTCTGAAATATGCACTTTTTTCGATCGAGTCCGAAGGGCACAAAACTTCTGGAAGATAAAATAAAAGTTTTCTAGTGACCAAAATAACAAGAGGATCAAAAAGATGTGCGAGACCAGATAGTGTGAACGGCATTAGGCGGTTTTCCTTTTTAAAGAGACTCTTGAGCCAATACTTGTGTCATTGGAA
This sequence comes from Trachelipus rathkii, assembly GCA_015478945.1. Lineage (NCBI taxonomy): Eukaryota > Metazoa > Arthropoda > Malacostraca > Isopoda > Trachelipodidae > Trachelipus > Trachelipus rathkii. Next base: position 18,752 of record JABUQX010143457.1, on the reverse strand, counting down.
GAAATAAAAGAATGGCCTGGTGAATTATCACAGAAAGCTACTTCTTTGTTAAATTCAATCAGTAATTTGAATTATATAATAACATTATTCGTTTCAAGAAAATTTTCTGGAATAACTTACACCTTGTCAAAACAGTTACAGAGTGTCCATTTGGACATTGTCAGAGCAATAAACTTAGTGAAAGACATTATTCAACTTCTCGAAAAAGATAGAAAAAATGCAGACACAGAGTTTAAAACCATATTCACACAAGCTAAAAATGTATGCGACAGCTTAGGTATTGAAATAGCAATTCCAAGAACTACGAAGTTCCAGAAACACGCTGTAATGTGCCTACATCATATCCCGAATCCTATTACCGCATCTCAGTTTTTATTCCGTTTATTGATGATCTGATTTTTTCGTTGTCTGATCGATTTTTCTCTCATGAAACCACTATTATTTCACTTCAGTATATTTAACCAGAAAGTGCAATGTACCTTATAAGCATATTGAAAAAAAACATTTTTTTTTTTTTATAAAGACGATCTTCCAGACCCTCACAGGATACACTCAAAAGGAGAGGAGTTCTGGCAACGTAAAATGGTTGCTAGAAAATGGAAACCCAAAACAACGATCAGGTGCTTGGCTAAGGGTATCAAGAGGAGTGCTTCCCAGCACGCTTACTCTCCTGGGAATATTCAGCAGTACGTCTGTATCAACCGTAACTAGTAGAAAGAACCTTTTCGACATTAAGACGTCTGAAAACGTATTTACGGAATAGTGTTGGAGAGGATCGCATTACATGTCTTGCTTTACTGTCAAATTATCGAGATTTCAGCACAGAAGTCAGCAATTAAAATATTTTGAATCACCTCAGTCAAAAAGCAAGGAAACTGAAATTGACCTTATAAAACGATGGTAAGTTCTTATGAGAATTATTTATATATATATATATATATATATATATATATATATATATATATATATATATATATATATATATATATATATATATATATATATATATATATATATATACTAGTATATAGATATATATATATATATATATATATATATATATAGTTATATATAAGGTTTATAACTTAAATATATATATATATATATATTTATAATATTATTATTATATTATTTCTAATTATATATATATATATATATATATATATATATATATATATATATATATATATATATATATATATATATATATATATATATATATATATATATATATATTTATATATATATATAT
>JABUQX010143456.1:12500-15563 GCA_015478945.1 Trachelipus rathkii | reverse complement strand
GCGTCTGTGACTAATATATTTTTTTTATTGCCAAGCCTGAACCGCCTACGTGCTCTGGCTGATACATACATAAGTGCATCGGTTCTGATGATTTATTCAAGAATTAAAAAGTTAAATAATTGAGTGTTCAGAAGTAGAACATTATTTATTGTTTTAAACAAGTAGGTGACTTAGCAGTTTTGATATTAATGGATGGTCGAAAACGGTTGAGCGGCGCAAAATACAGTAACATAGCAGAAGAGAAAAGGAGAAAGGAAAATGAAGTGTTATCTAAAATACCAGGAGTAGACTCATTCTTTATCACAAAGACAAATGAATCTGTCGTGAGTGCTGATGAATCTGAAGTAATTTCAAAAGTCATTGATGATAACGATAACACAGGTAATCGTGAAACATATGCATCGACTTCTTACGTTACTGTCGAGAATAGTGACCAGGTAGACGAATCACAAGACAAAGAAATCTTTATACCAAGCGATGATCCATTTTATTGGAAGGTTAGTGAGGCCACGCGAGACTACTTTGCAAAAAAAGGAATTAATCAAAATTCAGACATAGATTTTTTTAATTCTAAGAGAATTTATCCAGATGAAAGTAGATTTTTAACAAAATCCTTGTTTGAACGAAAACTTTTGAATGGAGATGTTGTGAAGCATTACTATTTAGTGTACTCTAACAGTCAAGGATGCGTCTTTTGTGGTCCTTGTAAACTTTTTGGAGGCGGTGTTGTATCTCAGTTTGTAACAGAAGGATTTAACGATTGGAAGCATGGCAATACAAGATTGACTGAACATGAAAATTCCGTTCGCCATCGTGATTGTATGTTGATGCTGAAGAGACTAAAAATTCATTATGTAGAGTTGACAAGCAGCTGCTCTCTCAATTAGAAGAAGAGGTAAAATATTGGAAAAATGTACTACAAAGAGTTATTGCTGTTATTAAGAAACTTTCCTCACGGTGGTTACCATTCCGAGGCGATGATGAAATAGCTGGCTCTATTCGAAATGGAAATTTTATGATGTGTCTGGAACTTATTGCAGAATTTGACCCTTTTTTACAAAATCACCTATCTCAATGTCAAAATTCTGGCAAAGGAAGCACTTCATATTTATCACATATCACTTACGAAGAACTTATCCAAATTATGGCTAGAAAGGTAATCAGTGAAATAGTGAAATAAATTCATTAAAGTAAGTATTTTTCTATTATTGTTGATTCCGCTCCAGACATTACTCATAAAGATCAGCTGAGCTTTATCATCAGATATGTTAGCAAAGAAGGTACGCCCAAAGAATGCTTTTTAGGATTTATTAAAAATACTGGTCATACAGGTAAAGAAATAGTGATAAGTTTTCTCAAAGTGATGAGTTTTCTCAAAGTGATGAGTTTTCTCAAAGCTAATGAATTAGACATAAGCCGTTGTCGGGGTCAAACGTATGATAATGCTGCTAATATGTCAGGAATATATTCTGGCCTGCAAACAAGAATTAAAGAGCTCAACCATCTAGCATATTTCATACCATGTTCAGCTCATTCCCTTAATTTAGTGGGATCTAGCGATGCCACATGTTGTAAACAGGCTGTTTCTTTTTTTGCTTTGCTTCAGAATCTTTATAATTTTTTCTCGGGCTCTACGCATCGTTGGGGTATCTTAGAATCTTTCTTCAAAGAATATATTGTCAAAACACTATGTGGGACAAGGTGGTCAGCTCGAGCAGAAACTTGTAAAAGTATAAACAAAGGTTTGGAAGCTATTGTTAAGGCTTTAAACTCTATATCTGAGGATAAAAATGAGAAACCAGTCATTCAGCAAGCGGCAAAGGGAATTTTGAAAAAATTGATTTCCTATGAAATACTCTTAATGTCTGTAATATGGGAACCAATACTTGAAAGATTTGATTCTGTAAATAAAAAATTGCAATCTGAAGATATGGATGTAGCCATCGTTATTAATCTGTATGATTCTCTGTGTAACTTAGTTAATGAAATTAGAAGTTCATTAGAAACCTACGAAAATTGTGCCAAAGAAAAATTGTAAATCTTTACACAAAAGACATCAAGAATGTATCTAAACTAAGATCTAAGAAAGAAGAAAATTATCAAATATGCATTCTTCAAGCAAGCTTCAATACTATACTAGATAAACTGACAACAGAATTAAATACGCGAAGTTTTGCATACAGCGAATTTTCAGAAAAGTTTTTATTCTTATCAAATCTCACAGAAACCGACCCAGACGACATTCATAAATCAGCTAAATAATTACAAAAAATCTATCGATCCGACTTAGAAGATTTTGGAGCAGAATGCATACATTTAAAATGTTTGCTTTTAGAAGAAGGTAATGGCAGTCAAACCTTGTCCCAATTAAACAAATATTTATATAACAAAAGCCTTCATGATATATATCCAAATCTGAATATTGTTTTAAAATTATTTTTATGTACTCCTGCGACAAACTGCTCAGCTGAAAAATCATTCTCCACACTTAGAAGGGTTAAAAATTATTTACGTTCATCCCAGTCCCAACAGCGTTTAGTTCATCTTGCTGTACTTGCTATTAAAAATGATTTCACCGTAAAATTAGATTACGAAGATATTATTGACAAATTTGCTAACGAAAAGGCAAGACAAAAAACTGTAATGAATCATTAATTTGAAATGTAGATGTAATAATATATATATATATATATATATATATATATATATATATATATATATATATATATATATATATATATATATATATATATATATATATATATATATATATATATATATACTGGTATACATATATATATATATATATATAAATACATTTTTATATATATATATATAAAAAAGTATATATATATATAATATATATATATATATATATATATATATATATATATATATATATATATATATATATCTATATATATGTATATTCAATTTTTTAGGGCCCATTGGCAATGGAGTAGTTAAATTGCGTATCTGTATTTATATATATATTATTATTATATATATATATATATATATATATATATATATATATTATTATTATATATTATATATTATATA
>JABUQX010143456.1:0-7500 GCA_015478945.1 Trachelipus rathkii | reverse complement strand
TCTGACCGGAATCGGATCTGGATCCTCCGCCGGTGCTGGCTCAGGTGCGGTGCAGGGTTAGTAAATGTTTATATAGTAATACAGTGTTAGTGTCTTTATATATGTTATTGGACCTGTAGATCTCGAAAATGATGGTTATAATTTCGTAAAGCCAGTGGCTTCCTAAATTGGGGTTCTGTGAAGAAAAGAATGTAACACTTAGAATAGGAAGGCTGAAATTTGGCTAGTACATAGAAAAAGGAGAAAGGAGTCTGAATCTGCTGAGTTTGAGTTGGCAACGAACCGGTGCTGACTGCGGTGCGGTGCCGAGTTAGTAAATATTTGTATAATAATACAATATTGGTGTCAAAATATGTTTATAATATCGTAGATCTCGAATATGGGTGTTTGAGGTCCCCCCTTGCGATGAGGGTTGCGTCAACAGGCCCCGGGCCGACGCGAGGGTACGCCCTCGCGCCTGCAGGCGCGATCCGGCGTGAAACCGCCGCGAGAACGCAAACGTGTTCTGTTTTTTAGTTTTTACGAGTGAGCTTTTGTTTTCAACTTAATTTTTTTTTAATTTATTTTCAAAAATTTATTATTTTTTATTTATTTTTTAATTTATTTTTGTTTTATTTGCTTAAAACATTTTGCTTTTACTATAATTTTTATATACTTTTCGTTTATAACGTAAAAAATTTGCGTTTATACACACTCTAAAGCAGTAAATCAGTAAATCAAACCACCCATCCTACCCTCCCCACCCCACCCACGATCTATTGATCTATTAATCTATTGATTCAAGTCTCTCTTTCCTTAGTATAAATAAGCGGGAAAAGAAAACAACATTTTTTATTTTAAAGCATTTATAATATAAGTGTATACTACATAATGGTTGACATGTAAATTTTTTACATCAAATATATTTACAAGTTTATTAAATGAAACATTATTTAAAAACATATGATGAAATAAATACAACATACACCACATAAATTAGAATTGATAGGTTTTACAGGAAAACATAAGGTCTTAACGTATTGAACCTTATTATATTTTAAAAAAGATGTTACATAATGATTACTAAACATAAAATCTAAATGCAGAGAGTCAGGGAAATATACAACATTATTTTTATTCTTATACACAGTTATCCAGTGTCCATTGTTCGAAACATCCCGAGGAGAAGTGTTGAAGATAAGTCCAGAGTCGGTTTCCAATTTCACTGAGCCGAGTTCATTACAGGCGAATACACCTAAAAATCTTCTTTAGTCGTGAAAGACATTTAATATTTCTTCTTAATTCATCTTTAATAATTCAAGATTATATTTAGTACTCTATCAATCTCGATGATTTGAGGATGTTCCAAATACACCAGAACTGAGATTGGGGATTTCAAACTTTGACCAAATTTGAGACTCCGCAATAATGTTCCTTTTCTTAGGATATTGAGATGATAAGCATTACAAGCTGAAAGATCAGCTGTGAGATCGTATGCATATAAATTACTGTTTTCAGCATAAGTCTTGAGATCGATGCCTGTGCCGCTATCGCTGCAAGATACAGTATTGGCAAATAAATCGTAAAAAGGACGCGAACATTGAGAATGTGTGCCTTCCTATATCATCTCATAATCACGACCGTATAGCTGACCATTCACATGCAGACTGATACCTCTAAATCCGAAATTTGTAAATTTAAATGCAGACTTTCCATAGTTTCCAGAATAAGCCTCGTGTTCTACAATCCCTATTATTACTTTCTGAGGTAAGCTACCATTGACGATGTTAGGTATATTAATACTCGATAATCCTTGGGTAAAGTTAAAAATTTTAGTCTCGATTCTCTTGATTGGATATTTTGCTTTATCGGTTAAAAGAGATTTCTCGATTTCCAAATGTTTAAGGGGAGATAATTTCACTTTTCGTACATAAAGATAAGCATCCAGTAATTTGAAAATAGGTTTTGGAACGGTAGTTGTGGCTCCGAAACTGCTATGGATATTAAGCACAAATTGAAGTGTATATCTAGTTAATCTGATACGGATGTCCTCTGATGGTAGAATAAGTCTTTCCTGTGAGAATATATCACCGTTTACACGCCCGTAATATTCGTACGTGTTATTTTTAGATTTAGCTGCGTTGTCCCTATGTTTCTCTACATCTTTTAAATTGTAATATCCACATGATTGCAAGTGAGACTCCTTAGCATCTTGAGAATAATTTAGTAAAGTTTCAATATAACTTCTATAAGGGTAACTTGCAGCTGATGGTCCTAGAGATGTTTCATTTAAAAACACTTCAATCTGATTAAAACATTTATACAGGAAATTTGTCTCAGTGTACACTGTGTGTTCGGTGCCTGTGAGATCTGACCCATCTTCATTTACCAACTTAGTCTACAGATATAAAAACACATTCGATGGGTCAAGATATTGGTCAGAAGTGCCTGGTATATTGAATTCGAGAGGAACATCCGTATTGGTGATTGCGTTAACAGGGTTAATACTAAAAAAATTGGATTCACTTACACTGATCTGGGTAGGATTCACGAAAAAGAGATCCAATTCGCTCTTACAACAGTTGGGACTATAGGGGTGGAGGAATTGCATCTTGCTGCTACAATCGCTTGACGTATAATGAGGAGAGCTATGTTTAAACATTTCTTTTATACGAAATAGATGCAGGTCATTATTATTTATGCAAAAGTTACCACTTATCGCTGTTATTAGAGAGCGAACACGTCAATACATTTTTTCTTTAATGGTCCTTTCATGTTCCTCTTTACAGGTTTTTTACGGCTTCCTGCACCTTGACCAGTCATCTTGCGGACTATTTTTCGTTTAACATCATCTAATATTTCATCTGAAGCATCGGCTAGTCGACGTTTTACTGCAGTACGAGGATTGACACCACCCATAATATCTTGGATAGTGTCTATACCTGTACTAGCTGCTTTTTTAACTATGTATTTACATCCTGATTTAAACAAAGGGATAGCACGTCTGAATAACGAAGCAAAATATCCACCTAAACCATACCCTCTCTGCATTCTTGAACCCCTGAAGACTCTTTCTCTTTCCATTATTATATAACGGAGCTTCCTTCTTATGTGTACATTACACACTTCTGTCCCAGATGTGAATGTGTAAGGGTTACCTTCAACGTCTCTTATATAAATACGAATCGAGCTCAGTTGGGTCTTACCCAGCGATAAATAGTGAACATTAGGAAAGGTTATGACTCTGCAATCTTTAGGAAAATGAACTTCTCTTAACAATGAGGCTTTACTATTCCCGACATACTGATGGTCTATAATATATGTGTAAACATAGGTCATACCAGGGTCTTGCAGCAACTAATTATTATCACATACAGAATGTAATGAATTAGGAAAAGTTGTTTTTGAAGATGCTATATGGTCGTCAATAGTGGGTAGATAATGAAATAGAAGACGTATAAAGTTGCTAGGATTGTGATTATGATTTCCCTCCTCTTCTGAAGGGTTATCTGTGAGACGAACACACTTACGCCACCATGCATAGGGTTGAAACTGGAATGAGTTTAAATCGTGTAAATTTACAGTACGCCAAGATCTTAAAGACACCAGTTCCATTACCTCTCCCTTTGGTTTATTAGTACGAAATATCAGATCTTGAAATATACGACTTACTATGAATTTGTGATTAAAGTATCTAAGTACATCCAAGAGAGATTTGTAAAACACTCGCTTTATAGTAAACCTTTCAATGTAATATTCAACACCATCACGTTTCTGTATATATAAACTAGCAGTATTAAGCAATTTCAAAGTGTTTCTTACAAAATCAATACTTCTATAAGTTATAAATGCAACCCTGGGGTTGATCACATTCTGTATACTGCCGTCAAGAATTATTTCACTTAATCCTGCTTCAAGCATTTCTCGTTCGAGAGTTATAGGGTTCAATATTTCTGTATTAAATTCAGATATTTTATTTTCAGGATGTAGATCCATAGAGGCCGAAGAAGGTAACGTTAAATAGAAATGATCTTCGGAAGTCATGATTATTTTTTCTCAATTTTGCATGCACTTATTTACAAGATAGACTCTTTATACTACTAGAACTTCTTTCGTATATGTACTTTACACACAGCTGTTTCATCTGGGAATGGATAAGGGTTCCCTTTGGCATCTCTTATATACACCCTTATGGTTCTAAGTTGAGGATTATTCAAAGGTATATTGTGTACACTAGGAAAACGTATAACTCTGATATCCTTGGGAAAATGTTTCACTCTTAGTAACTGTGCATTAGTGTTTCCAACATACTGGGGTTCCACAATAGCAGTGTAAACATATGCTACGCCATGGTCATGTAACATCTTTGAAGGATTACATACAAAATGTAATGAGTCATCGGTATTGCTTTTTGCTACAAGCTTATCTATATACTCTTCCATAGTGGGGATATAACGTATTAGTTCATTTAAAGGTGCTTTGATATCGTTAATTCTCAATATTGTGTCATCACGTAAGTAATTACATTTACGAAACCAGTCCGAAGTGTGGAAAATAAATAAACTTCTATCTTTCAGGTTTACTTGAGCTTGAGACTTTAAAGTGATTAACACATTGTCTTCGTTGAATGTTTTATTAACTAGAAATACTAAATCTTTGCATATACGACATGATCCAAATTGTTTGTTTAAGTCTATGAACGCATCGGTAAGAGATTTATGGAGACCACGGTTTATTAAATATCTTTCAAAGAAATATTCTGTCAGCTCTCTTGACAACCCTCATATCTGTGTTAATTTTTAACACGTTTTTAACATTCTCAACACTTCTAAATATGACAAACGCCGTATGTGAATCAGGCATATTCTCGATACGCGCATCCAATATCATTTCGCAAAACCCTGCTTCATACATTTCTCTTTCGAGTTTTATAGGTTTCAATAACTCTGTAATAATGTCTGATATTTTATTTCTAGGATTTAGGTCCATCGAAGCTGATGAAGGCAACGTTAAATTGAAATGATCTTCACTCTCCATATTCACAAAGTAAACTGATCAGTGCTTCTTAATTTCACTAGCATTTATATAACTATTAAACTTCATAGGGTAAACGATCCATTTGATAAGATACTGTTTATTTTTACCTTTTCCTTTAGATTCTAATATTTTTTCTATTTTATATTCGTGATTCTTAGGATCAAACCGTATTTTTTGTATTTCTTGTTTATAGAACCCACCATTAATTTTTTCACCATCTAAATCCTCAAGATAGTATAATTTTAACCCGTCTCTCGGGAATTCTCTGATGGTATCTACTTTAAAAACTTTTCTCGACCATCCTGCTTCGTACCCATTTCTGAAATTTTCATCAGTCCTAGACGCTCTCACATTATCTCCTACTTTAACACCAGTGTTATCTTTTATTTTGCCCACCGTGTTACTAGATACAGAAGGTTTTGTCTTCACCATCTCTACAGGAATATTCTTAAGTGTTCTATGATAAGACCTATTATAGTAGTAAGCCAGGTCTTGCAGTATATCGAAATATTTAAATATATTCATCTTCGTGAAACTATGCATTCTCTGTTTTATAGTTCTCTGCACTCTTTCAACTATTGCAGTTTTATTAACTGAAAATGTGTTGTAGTACCCTATATCATACTCTGTAACTATTTCTTGAAACTCTTTACCTAAAAATTCTGTACCCTTATCTGTTCACATCATTTGAGGATATCTGCCATCTTCATTTATAATTTCTCTTACTGCGGCAGCAATAGTCTTTGACTTTTTATCTTTTAAAGCCTTTAACCTTAAGTACCTGGAATATACATCTATCACAAAAAGAATGTACTGATACCCTTAATTGTAAGATTTATATTTTATCATTTCAGTCAAGTCTAGTGGCCAGACATTATCAAAGTGAGGGGCTATGGTTTTTTGCGTTGGAAATTTTTTTCGTATAGGTTTCTAAATATTTTTTCAATTATTTTTTATTAATTTGAGGAAACTTTAAAGCGAACCTTGAAAAACCACCGTAACTGTAAGGTTGTTTTACATCAAAGTAATATTTATCGACCACCTCCTAAGCTTCCATGACTCACAATGACAATAACAATAAAAAACATATTAATTTATATTGAAAGGGATAAAAAAACCGAATGTCTATATGAAATATTTTTATTTTTAATTACAAAATAGTATTAAAACCTTATGATTATATGAAATATTTTTGAATTACAAACAGAACAGCCTAAAAACATAGTTAATTCATACAGAGAGATAACATAGTTTATATGCATTATTTTAAATTACAAACAATGCAACGCTATGAAGAGTGGAAAAAATAATTAGGAGCTAATTCATTTTGAAACGGTGTATGATATTTTTCTTAATCTTTCTGGACCTGAACGTGATATGTTCCTATTTAATGTTTTTAATCTGTCCGACGCAAAAGATGGACCGGAAGGACTCGCGTCTGGTCTTGGAGAGTTTGGAATATTATCCAAATCCTTCAACTTTTGTTTATTCTGTATTAAAGTTCTCGGAAAATTAATAGTCTTAAGTTCATGTTTGATCCTGTTCCATCCTGTTACAGGATCCTTCTTCCAATCACGCGAAAGATCAGATATTAGATCAACAATATTCGAACCGTCAACTGTTTCTCCGTCAATAATGATTTGACCGATATCGTTCCATGAAATCTGGTCTTTTAAAATATTATATAGAATTAAACCAGTTTTTTTTACCTCTCATTGGTAAGCTTTCCTCCAGTACATGTTTAAAATTATCTTCTCTTTTCACTTCAATCTTAGTATCTGATGCTAGAGTTGAATCTTCCTTAGATGAATTACCTAATAAAACTTTTAGATCTATTATTTTTTGTATAGCGTTTTGATATAGGATTCTTTTTTCATGAACGCTAACTTCAGAGTTTAATACTTTACATAATTCCTTCTCGTAATTATTTATCTGTTCAACTTTCGGATCATATAAACTCAAAGGTTGCTGTTGGAGCAACTGAGGATAATACACAGGTTGAAACTGCTGCAAGGTTGATAGTGGTTGTTGTAGTGACTGTTGTTGTTGTTGTTGTTGTTGTTGTTGTTGTTGAGGTAGAGCTCCTGTATTATATTTCATCTTCTCATAATCTCTGTAAGGTAAAACCACTACCTTCTTCATTATTGAGCAAGCCACTTGGTTATCAAAGGGACTACGACTGAAAAGAGTAAAGGTAGGAACACACCTCCACCTTTCTGTAATAGCTTCTTTTTTTTGTAAGTTTTATTACGTTAGCAGCAATATTTTTGATGATGTTTCTATGGCGGCGCAACTCTACCTTCTGAGGTCTGTTTAAAAGAACATTTCCTTTTATAAGATTTAGGCATACTTCGGCTATACATTGAACAAATTTTTCATCTTCACAGATCAGCTTATCGTAGCGGCGCACGAAAACGCGGTGCTGCTTCAATGATAAATGCGAAAACGGTTAAACACTCCAAACTGATTCGAACGAAGTACAAC
>JABUQX010143455.1:0-26124 GCA_015478945.1 Trachelipus rathkii | reverse complement strand
GGAAATCTAAGATCCTTTCCTTATTAACTTGCAATTTGGGCCCAGATATCACATCCATATACCAGTCCAATCCTTTCTTAAATGTTGTAATTGAGTCACACTCAACAACCTCCTGTGGCAAACTATTCCAAAAATTAACCCTATTACTGAATGAAAGCTTTCTTATATATCAAGATGGCATGCTTTCTTAGTTTTCTTACTGTACCCCCTGATCTCCCATCCGTGGTCTACAATTAAGTTTATTGATCTCCATATTACTAATAGATGTAAATATTTTGTAAACTTCTATGATGTCCCCTTTGAGAAATTGCCTTTCTACAGAAAACTCCTAACTCCTTCAGCCTCTCCTCGTAGATCTTACCCTCAAACCCAATAATCATCCTTGTTGCACTCTCTCTAGCATATCTTTGTCCATCCTTAAATAAGGGGCCCAAACCTATGCACAATACTCTAATACCGGCCTAACAAAGCTATTATACAGTGTATTTATATAACTTCCTTGCTCTTGTAAATGACACTGAGATTTATAATACCTAGATTTATAATACCTAGCTTTATTCCTTGCTTCCAAACACTGATTAGCTACTTTCAAATTACTGCTTATAATCATACCTAAATCTTTTTCATGGTCCACAGACTCAAGCCTATCTCCATTTATATTGTATTTAAAACTTTTATTAGAGTAACCTAGATGAAGAACCTTACACCTTTGACTACTAAAATATATTTGGCACTTATCTGCCCTCCAAAAAAGTTTATGAAGATCATTTTGAACCAGTGTTGGGGTTGCTGTCGCAGCAGCTCCAGGCCCACCCTAATATATCCAGATCCACCCTAATATATCTGGATCCACCCTAATATTTGGTATATGTAATTTATTTATGTATTTGCCTTCTAATCATGAACTGTTTTTCTCCCATACTACTAATTCTGTTCTTTTTAGGCTTATGATATATCGTTGTTAGTCACTTCCAGCAGTTTATTTTTGTGTGGTCCATATTTTTGGCTTTATCCCACACCATTATGTAGTGACGAAATTCCCTTGTGTTGACATAAGGCTTCTGCATACTATAAGATGTAAGACTCATATAACATTCTGTGTGGATTATAGCTTCTTCTTTTTATATAGATATGTTGTCGCTCCATCTGTACGGCTTGCTCATTCATCTGTTGTTTTCTTTTCTTAGCAGTCTCCAGTTCCCGAAATAGTTCTCATCGTTTCCTAAGACGTTGAATGAACAACCCTTTTGGAGGGATTTATTAATCCCCTAGGGTAAGCAAGCCATATTTCAATTAATTCGTTTTTATTTTCCGCTATGGAGCATATTTATAAATATCATATGCCTATTATTTACTTTAATAGGTTTTATTCAAGGGCTCTGACCAACAATTACCAGACAACTTTTATTCAAGGGCTCCGACCAACAATTTCCATCCTCTGGCCTATTACCAGACAACTTTTATTCAAGGGCTCCGCTCAACAATTTCTATTCTTGGGCCCATTATCAGCTATTCAATTCTTTGCTTTGGAGTTCTTCTCTTTAGTATCAGAACAGTACAGAACTGAACTCAAATATCAAACATTGGTGGTGCACCTTCAGAACAAGAACAACAACGTTAAGTGATTGTTCTCATTATACATCCTCTTTTTCCACACACATATTTAACCTTGTTCCAAGTAGTAACTAACCCATACTCTTGGAACTTGAACGCAAACTCGAACGAACTCGACATTATTTTGGTTTGGTTCTGCTTCTTAAAACAAACCTACAGTTAACCAATTTCAGAATTTAGTTATCCCTCCCATAAGTTTGACTTTATTAAACGTCAATTTTTAAAACGTCTTTTTTTTTTTATCCCCAATGACGTCTTCAATCTGACCTTGCTATTCAAGGAAGGGTCTTCTTTGCAAGGAGGATTAACTCACTCACATAACTTACAGGAAATCGACTGTTGCAGATAAACCGATTAGGAACATTCAGGTGATTAGATGTGGTAACCGTTAGAGAAAGTAGCTTGTCCGTTGAGTAACAGTGGTGGGGGTAGATAGATAAATTAACCATTTATTAATTTATTAACTGACTAACCTCTTAACACTTTCTTTCACAGTAGTAGATAGATAGTAGAAATACTAACCGACTAATTTTTTTCTTTCTTTCTATCAGAATTACCCCATTAATCAATTAACTTCGACAGTCCCTTCTAGTCTCTGATTTTCGACGCTGTATAGATTTCTGATCTCACTTTCTAAATTTATTGGGTGATTTGGGACTCAGGCTCAGTATTAATCCGGGTCTTCTTTCAATTAACTCTCCCTAACACCAGGGTTGGTGATTTTTTTTTATTTTATTTAAAAAATCAAAAAAATCAAAAATTCAATGATTTTTTTTAGGCACAAATTGCCTTTTTAATTATTATTTTGATAAAATCAATAAATAATCCTAATTATTACCTAATTAATAATATGTTTAGTAAATATAATTATTATTTAGTTTAATTAAGTTAATTTAAATTATATATATATATATATATATATATATATATATATATATATATATATATATATATATATATATATATATATATATATATATATATATATATATATATATATATATATATATATATATATATATATATATATATATATATATATATATATATATGATAATTAATTTAAAAACCACTATATTTAATTAGAAGGGGGGAATATTTAAAAAACACAAACTAAATTAAAATAACTATGCTGACGTTTCGTTCAACAATACATGTTGACCTCTTCGGAGCAAGTAGAAGACTGAATTGATTTTCAAAATTTTTTAAACTAAATAAGATGCGAATGCGACAAGCACAAGGTACAACTAAAAACCAACTAAAATGCACTCTTTCTATGAACCTATGTAATGAAGAATGTTAGCAGGCGTACAATGAGTAAGCATTTTTCTGTTTAAGTTGGATTCAATAAATTTAATTGTAGTTTTGTCAAAATCAAAAAAACCTGTTGAAATATTATAGTTAGGAATAATGTTGATAAAATAAACTTCTATAAAGTCTATTAAGTTCTTTTGATTTAGAGGTGAAAATGAAGATGGAATCTCTGAAATTAATATTATGATCTTTGTTTATATGTCGATATAATGCATTACTATGGTTACATCTTTTTATGTCGTTGCTATGCTGATTCAGTCGAAAAGGTAGTGTCTTTAAAGTTTCCCCTATATAAAATTTGTTGCAACCGATGCATGGAACACATTATACCCCCCCGGATGGTTCAGATTTAGTATTTAGTATTTAGATTTAGTATATATATATATATATATATATATATATATATATATATATATATATATATATATATATATATATTAGAATTATATATATATATATATATATATATATATATATATATATATATATATATATATACCGTATATATATATATATATTATGATGGGACGATTATGAAATTTTTTGCCAAGGACGATGACGATTATAGTAAATTTTGACGATGACGATGCCGATGACGATTTATTGAAAAAATATATTTAAAAAAAATTCTCTCTTTTCTCTCTCTCTCTATATATATATATATATATATATATATATATATATATATATATATATATATATATATATATATATATATATATATATATATATATATTGTAGACAGGGGGGTCAGGGGTTCAACCCTCCAAAATTATTTAAGCGATCAAAATTTTTGATTCCTAAACTTTTACTAATAATAATAATAATAATAATAATAATAATAAATAATAATAATAATAATAATAATAATACTAATGAATATGAAAAGAATTTATTAATGGAAATGAGAGACGTGTTTGTGGTCCGAGAACTATTTCTTAGGTCAAGTTGCTGTTCTTCATATATTTAAAAAATATTTAGACCAGGGATTAAAATGTAAGGTTTCCAAGTTTGCAGATGATAGCAAATTAGCTACCTCAGTTAGGAATAATGATGGATGTATAAATATTTTAAAGATAAGGAGGGAGCTGTAATCGTTGATGGGACTAGCAAGTTCATTCCTTCTTCAACTAAATCTTTCTCTCCTCATAAACCATGGTTCAATCGTGCTTGTTATCTGACCATTCAGGCTAGAGACATTGCATATCGGGGGTGAATCTCATTTTCCAATCTCTCGAAAATTTTCATTCAGCTAGAAATAGTTGCAGGGATACTCTCGACGAGCAAAGCGGGCTTTCATCAAACGAAAGTGCAACTTCCTTGGTTCTCCTACTGACAAATCTTTCTGGCCTCTTGCCAAAACGTCTCTAGCAACTTCTGTAAATCTCCTTTCCTCTTATGGTTCTGTTGTTAATTCTCCAACTGAAAGGAGGCCAATCTCTTCAGCCTCCTATTTTCCACTAACTCAATCAACCCTAGACGATTCTGGCATATTCTTCCTCCTCCTTCTCCTCTCAGGTGTCCTATGTTTTTACCCTGTGATTACATTTGATCGCATAGGCCCTGAAATCGAAGGATAGGAAGACGGGTGGCCCAGATGGCATTCCTCCCCAAGTTTTGAGGGAGTGTGCTTCCGTGCTATCCCCGCCCCTCGTTCAACTATACTCTCTATGTCTCAATACTAGCACTTTCCTCAGTGTTGGAAGCTCGCACATGTCCAACCTATTCAGAAAAAAAGGAAGCCGCTCTGATCCCTCTAACTATCGCGCTATAGTTCTCACTTGTATTCTATCTAAGATCTTTGAAACCCTTCTCAACTCTCACTTAGATTATCTGGAAACTCATTCCCTTCTTTCCGATAGCCAGTACGGCTTTCAGCGCTCGAGGTTCTTCTGGCGATACATCCTTTTAACGTATTTATGGTTTTCCGCTCATTAGGAACTACGGGAGATTTATGGTGGCGCTGACATATCTAAAGTATTTTACTCGAGTATGGCACGCGTCACTGCTCCAAGCTCCCCTCCTTTGCTTCTCTTTGCTTAAATATGTCTAGCTTTAGTTCAAATCTCTAAATATCGGCTGTTGATGGGGCGACTTCTTCTTTTTCTGTCAATAGTGGTGTTCCTCAGGGTTCTGTCTTATCTCTTACTTTTCATTAATGATCTTCTCACCTGCACATCTAACTATCCACTCATATACCGATGACTCAACCCTTCATTCTTCAACTCATTTCAGTTCTGCTTCCTCTTTTACTTCTAGAATTGCCTTTTTGTCTTAATCTTTCCTATTTTATTCTCGCTGGGGTGTGGTCATCTCAACCTTGTGAAATTCAATTCTTTAAAACCCAACTTCTGAAAATCTCCTTCTAAAACGTATTCTAACTTTTCTTTCTATCTTTTTCGACGGTTCTCTCGTCTCTCCTGTTGACAATATAAACATCCTTGGCCTTAACATAAACAAAAAAATGTCTTGGAAACCTCATGTCACAACGGTTGCTAGGCCGGCCTCAAAGAAACTGGGAGTTCTGTTTAGATTGCGAGACTTTTTTTTCTCTACTCAGTTGCTCCAGCTATACAAGGGTCTCATCCGCCCTTGTATGGAGTACTGTTCTCATATCTTGGGGGGCTCTGGTTTTCGGCGTTTGGATAGGGTCGAGTCAGCGGCAAAAAGGCTTATAAAACTGTTCTTTTGGTGCTTTATCTCTATTCTAGGCACCCAGTGGCAAGTGCTCGAAGGAACTTATTATTTGCGTACCACCACCTTTTTACGACGCCCGTAGCACAAGGAGTGCTGTATCTGAGCAGTTGATATTTGTGTTGATATTGGTAACTCCAGGCTGTTCGCTGTGGTGCTTCCTCCTTTCCCGAAAACCTCTGTTCTGTGGAATTCTTTTCCATCTTCTGTATGTCCTGCTGAATTTAATCTTCCTCACTTTAAAGCCTGCGTCTGTGCTCATCTGCGTAATTTGAGCTAGATGGTGAACTTTTGAGCTTACTACACCCCCTCCTTGAATAGGGCTCTGACTGTGAGTGGTGGTGACAACTGTAAAAAAAATTCTTAGGTGGGCAGTGTGGCAAATGAACTAAATCCCCTACTCACCCCATCCAAAAACATCATTCAGATTATCCCAGAAAATTGCACTCTTCAAAATTATTCTCAGATGGACCATATGTCGCAAGCACACATACTACTTTTACTTATTCAAACTTAAATTTAATCTTTAGAATGCACTCACACACACAAAATCTACCATAGCTCTCTACCACAAGTAACTCATCAGAATTGCAAATCATTCCTTTCTACACCAACACAAACACATTTCACACCACACCACTCTCATTTTCACCGTTTCCATCCATCTTTGACAGCGAGCAATCAAATTTGCCCTTTCTAAATACATCCATCACCTCTCTCCTCAACATTCCTTGACATTCCATGTATCCATATGATTCATACATTTTCGCCGAAGATAGAAGGACGCTGATGACGGCGATCACGACCTTTTCTCTGAGCCATGCATTAGCATTCCTGGCAAAAGATAAGTGGTAGTGGCCAGCCAACCCAACTACCACCATCACTTAGTTGCCTTCTACGACACGCAGGATATACGATGTCAATTTTTTCCCCCACACATAGGGGATATAAGGGATAGGGATGTCTGTAAGATGTTGTCTATAAGAGGGGTGTGGATATAAGTGTATATATGATATGTTGATAAAAGATGGTGTCTCTAAGATGTCTGGAGGATGAGTGTGGACATGAACGCAGAACAGAAAGGCGAACCATTAGGCACTGGAATGTCATACATACCTTAATCAAAATGGGTATATATATATATATATATATATATATATATATATATATATTTATATATATTTTTATATATATAAAAATAGTTATATATATATATATATATATATATATATATATATATATATATATATATATATATATATATATATATTATTGAGTTTTAATATTATCCAAAATTCTTAATATTTGTTCAATTAATCGGCAGAAATTGCCGATGACGATGATGATGACGATTAATCGTCCCATCACTAATATATATATATATATATATATATATATATATATATATATATATATATATATATATATATATATATATATATATATATATATATATGTTATATATATATATATATAAGAAATCTAATTTTATTTATTTCTTTATTGAAAATGATTTGAAACTACATTGATGAATTTGCTTATTATATAGATGAAATATACTTATCATTAAGCAGGTGATAACTAGGAATAATTATTAATTTAGAAAAAAATTGCTTAAAAATCAAAAAACAAAAAAAAAAACATGATTTTTTCATAAAAAATCAATTGATTTAATCAACCCTGTTTTGAACTTTATACATCTTTAAACATCCATCACTATGGATAGGTATATGGATGGTTTGGGTATCATATAGTATATTTTGAAGAAGCCAAATTGGTGGGTTTTAGTTACAGTAGTTAAGGTTAAACTGCGTGTATGACTATAACTAAGATATTACGGTATGTGGATGGTTTGGGTATCATATAGTAGGGTATATTTTGACTAAGCCCAATTGGTGGGTTTTTAGTTACAGTAGTTTGACAAGCCCTAGGGTGCTTTGTGGATTTGCATGAGCATGTTTGGTTAGTGGGTTGACTGGGACAGTCTTGATAGGCCCATGTGGCTTCTTACTGTCTTTATATTTCTAATGTTCTTACTAAGGTAGCCACTTTGGTAACATCTGCAAACTTATACAATAGGGGCCCCAGCACTGAACCCTATGGAACACGACTTCATTATTTCCCATGATGACTTACTGCCATTTAGTTGTACACACTGTTTTCTATTCCACCACCACTCTTTAATCCAACCATGTACCACTGAACCTAAACCACATTGCAATAATTTCTTCATCAGCCTAAAGTGGGGAACCTTAGCAAAAGCTATGCTAAAATCTAAATATATAATATCAACTTAGATAGAGATCAAGTTTACAATGCTGATTCAAATGTGATTATGCATGTTGGTACAAATGATATAGGACATAGGTCAAAAGAATTAATAGCAGATTGTAGGAAGTTGATTCAAAATATGAAAGCTAGTTGAAAGACAGTGCATGATTTTTTGGGGATTTTACCTAGGTTAGGTGCAGGTCAGGAATGGGAAAGTAGAGCTTTAGGTGTAAATGAAAGGCTTATGAAATTTAAGTTTTTCAGAAAATATTAGGTTTTTGGATTTGTGGAGAGAATTTCTGGAAAAAGATCTTTTTACAGAAGACAGAGTTCACTCGAGTTGTAAAGGTGTTGAATTTTTCAGCGCCAGTTTGGAGACTTGCCTATCAAAAAACTAGGTAAAATTAGGAGTGATGGGGAAATCTTGATATGAATAATTATAGCAATGGTAGCTAATAGTGGTGAGATAAATAAAACTAGCGTTGTTACAGGCTCAAATAAAGACGATAGCAATACAATTAACAGCATTTCGAATATCAAATGCTCATAGCCTTAGAAATTAGAAATAAAGAAGATAGCTGATTAGTTATACCATAAAGTGAATCTAGACATTATTTGCATAACTGAAACATGGGTTAATGAAGAATTGTAAGGAGACACTTTTCAGGAATATGAAATAGATGGATATTTACTTTATTTATACAAGCATAAAGAAAAGAAGGGTGGTGGTGTGGCGCTTTATGTTAAAAGCAATATTCAATTTGTGTTAATGACTGACATTAAAACTAATTAATGATGTTGAGTCTGTGTGGGCAGATATCCATATGTACAATAAATCTTACAGAATAGGGGCATTTTATAGACCTCCTGGCTAGTCAAGAATTAGACGCAGAAATGGTGAAAGAAATTGAGACCGCATGAAACAATGAAGAAAAAGGTATAGTCATAATGGGTTATTTTAATGTTCCTGGCATCCACTGGGATTCCTTGTCTAATATGGACCATAATATTTCCATTTTTATAAATTGTATACTAGGCAACTTTTTGAGCCAGATGGTCCATGAATTTACAAGACATGATGCACTGTTAAGACAATATTAGCTAACAATGAAAGTATGATGGATGGGGTAAGAGTTGAGTAGAATTAGTGACCATAATATAATTAGATTTAACATGAATGTGATAGTTGGTCTCAAATTAAGTTAATAAGGAAAAGATCTAGATTTCCAAAATGGCAATTTTACCAAATTTCAAGATGTTTAGTATAATTAACTGGAATATAGAGTTTAAAGACCAAAACGGTTTTATGTGGGAATATGCAAATTTTAATGAATATTTAGTGTATGTTTTAAAGATAAACCCATTAGGATGGCAAAGAGAAAACCCATTTGGTGGAATGAGAGATGAGAGAAAATCAATGAAAAGCGTAGATGTTTTAAAATATTCAAGGGTCGAAATTGGGAAGATGATTTAGAAAATTCTAGGTATAAAAGATAGCAATGTTGTTTACAAGAGCAAGGAAGTTATAGGTAAACTGTATAACTATGTTAGGCCAGTTTTAGAGTAATGTGCACAAGTTTGGGCCCTTTACTTAAAGAAAGACTTAGATATGCTAGAGAGAGTGCAATGTAGAGCAACAATGATGATTTCTGGGTTTGAGGGTAAGAGCTATGAAGAAAGGCTGAAGTAGTTAGGAATGTTTTCTGTAGAAAGGCGATTTCTCAGAGGGGACATAATACAAGTCTACAAATTATTTACATCTATTGATAATACCGAGACCAATAAATTCTTCATAGTAGAGCATGGATGGGAGACCAGGGGGCATAGTAAGAAAATTAAGAAGAAAGCATTCATTCAGTAATGGGGTTGCTAAATTTTGGAATGATTTGCCACAGGAGGTTGTTGAGTGTGACTCGATTGCAACATTTAAGAAATGATTGTGGATAGGCATATGGATGGTTATCATATAGTATCATATAGTATATCTTATCTAAGCCAAATTAGCGGATTTTTAGTTACAGTAGTTAAGGTTAAACTGCATGTTACTATAAAGTTATTAAGGCTTGTAGTGTGGTTAGCATGTAATTTAGCTATAATTTTTTTCCTTTTAGTTGTACACTTTGTGTATACTATGCAAGTTATTGACAAGCCTTTTGGTGCTTTGTGGATTTGTATGTGCATGTTTTAGACTTTGTGTATACTATGTAAGTTATTGACAAGCCTTAGGGTGCTTTGTGGATTTGCATGAACATGTTTGTTCGGTGATTGGTTCTATTGGCTTGACTGGGACAGTCTTGATAAGCCCATGTGGCTTCTTACTGTCTTTTTATTTCTAATGTTCTAATGGTACAAAAGAACAATGTTGTCATTTAGAACTTGAAGCAGCACCACTTGTCATTTCTCTCAGTCCATTGGGTAAATTAAAGTCAAGTTTGGGAATCTTTCCAAAATCAAAAAATATTGTCATGCTTCAAAAATGTAGCTTAAGGAAGTAATAGAGAGATACCCTGAAGTTAAGGGATGTAGCACAATTTTTTGTTGTCATGAAATCAACCCAAGTCAGTTTAAAACATTTATTTTTAACTCTAAAGATCATAACATTCGATTTAAGAGCATGTTTAAAAGATTTGGTTGGGGAAATCTTGTTCTTGAGAACAAATCATTAGAAGCCTACAAAATTTAAAAAAAATTTTGTTAGCACCACTGCTCACAGGAAGAGCCCTACTTAAGGAGGTGTAAAATGACAAAAGTGCTAAAAATAAAATTAAAACCCATACAATATCACCTAATGTAGATATTTAAGGTGAGCACAGATACAGGTCTTAAAAGTAAGGGAGATTGAATTCATTAAGACATTAAGAATATAGAGACAGTAAGAAGCCACATGGGCCTGTCGATACTGTCCCAGTCAACCCACTAACCAAACATGCTCATGCTCAAGCACCCCAGGGCTTGTCAAATTACTGTAACTACAAATCCACCAATTTGGCTTAGTCAAAACTAATGATATATATATGTGATACCCAAACCATCCACATGCATTAATAACTAAGTTATGGTCACACATGCAGTCTAACATTAATAACTACTGTAACTAAAAACCCGCCAATTTGGCTTCGTATAAATATATTATATGATACCCAACCCATCCATATATATACCTATCCAACCCTTTCTTAAATGTTGCAATCGAGTCACACTCAACAACCTCCTGTGGCAGACTATTCCAAAATTTAACAATCCTATTACTGAATGCATGCTTTCTTCTTAATTTTCTTATTATGCCCCCTGGTCACCTGTCCATGCTCTACTATGAAAAATTTATTGGTCTCTGTATTATCAATAGATGTAAATATTTTGTAGACTTGTATCATGTCCCCTCTGAAAAATCACCTTTCTACAGAAAACATTCCTAACTCTTTCAGCCTCTCCTCATAGCTCTTACCCTCAAACTCAGAAATCATCCTTGTTGCTCTACGTTGCACTCTCTCTAGCATATCTTTCTTTAAATAAGGGGCCCAAACTTGTGTCAATACTCTATTATTGGCCTAACATAGCTATTATATAGTTTACTTATTCAGGGTTCACACTGAAATTTTGAATTTGATTTCCCCGACTTTCCCTGACCAAATCCGCAAATTTTCCCTGACCAGCGTGTTCATTATTTTTGGTGCATTAAATATCTATTAATCATTATTGCATCATATTTACTCAGTTCATACATTAAATTATTGAAAATTTACTTTAGAAACTGTTCATCATCATGGATGAATTTAAAAAAATATTTTTTTATTTTAGTAATCAGCCTATACCTTCCCAATTGCCGTCCAACGCACTCCTTTTTTATTTCTTCCAAAAGTAGTTTTATACAAAAAGAAAATAAATCAAAAGCTTACATTAATAGCCTTGGTGAATAACGTCCACTGTGATCACAAAAGTTCTAAATGGGGAGATTTAGGTTAACTTTTTCTTCTCAAGCATCTGAATTTTTGATTTTATAGCGTCTGTCAAAGCTTTCAGTTTTAACATCTTTACTCTGCTCTTCAGAGTTTTATGAATAATGTCATGGATAATTTTCTTTCAAACCTTTTTATTCTCTTTTTCTTCTTGGCTCTGTTTTGACTCTGAGATGTTCTTCATATCTCCTAAGGGCAGCTCTTACATTTGTCAACATTTTTTGAGTGATAGGAACTTTATGAATACTTTCATGAGATCTTATAGCATTGTGCACTGTTCTTTGAGAAATCAGACTATGTTCTTTCAGATTCTCCACTAAAATTGCTTAATTTATAGAAAACCCTCCTTCCACTGTCGCATTTCCATGCGAAAATATCAGTCCTAATTTAATAATTTGCCACAATTCCACATAACATTGATTCCCAGGTACTATAGAAAAAAACTAATCAAGTCCCTTAGAAAGACAATCACTCGCCATCCAAAAATATTTTGAATTTTAATTCAAGGGGAGAAGGATGAGCTTCACTGCAAAGTAGAGTGTATTGTGCTTTTGCTTTCTAGTAAAATAGGGAGGCAAGTCCATAGTTAATCACATATTTACATTTCATCAGCCCATTTTAAAATTTGAACTACAGCACTATCTGGAAACACTAATTTAAATGTTTCCCCTATATCTGCACACGATTGAGTAAAGACATTTTATCATCCACCAGCTTTAATGCCCATAGTATTTCAGATCTTGTAACATCATCTTTAATGCAAAAAGATGAAACTGATTGATAAACTGGTTTTGGTTGGTTATTAATAGAACACTCAGGGGTCATTTACAATCGGTTGGGTATGATTAGAAGTTGATGGAATGGCATATTTTCAGTGCACACACTTTCACTAATATTTGTATTATTAGAACACATAACGAAAAAGTTTTTATGATGGTTGATCCTGCTGAGTTTGATTAAATTCAAATGAGTTTCCCTTCTTGAATGTGAAACTTCGGTTTGGCGATGATCCCCATGTTAGATAGATCAAAAGTTCTTTTTACATTTTACAGTATGCCTTGGAACTATCAGGTCCTTTTACCCAACCACCTGATAATCTGGGTTCAGTTTGACGTCCAACCACTGGTCTTTAAAGTTAGTTTTTTTGTTTGAAGTCATTTTATAAATAAATAAAAATAAATAATAAATCCCTTTAACTGCACAAAAATCCAAAATCACTTCGTCAAACCTCAAAAAGTATAAATCCCTAAAAAGAAAAAGATATAAACAGATTAAGTCATGTCATACAGTCTAAAACATATCCATATACCAATCACCTTCAATCGAAAGAATGAACTTGGAACAACCTCTACGAACATAATAGGAAGAATAGTAGGTAATAGTGAACTAAAAATGAAAGAAACAGGATAGTAGATTTATGGAATGTCATTCCTAGCCCATCCTGTACTTTAGATCAATACATCTTATTCCACAATTGTACAGTAAGGGAAAAAAATATATCAAAAATATGCAACTTGGTCCATGGATCATTCTTCATATGTTTTGACATTTAAAATTTCCCTGACTTTTTTGGAATTTCCTCGACTTTCAGCATATCTTAAAACGTTTCCCTGACTTTCCCTGACCAATTTTTTTTTCCTTTATTCCTTGCTTCCAAACATTGATTAGCTACTTTCAAATTACTGCTTATAATCACACCTAAAACTTTTTCTTGGTCCCACAGACTCAGCCAATCCCCGTCATATACGTAGAAAACTTTATTTGAGAAACCTAGGTGAAGAACTTTACACTTTTTACTATTAAAATTCATTTGCCACTTATCTGCCCACCCAAGTAGTTTATCAAGGATCATTTTGAATCTTTATGCATCCTTCATATTCCTAACTGAGGTGGCCACTTTGGTATCATTGGCAAACTTAGAAACCTTGCATTTAATCCCTAGTCTAAATCATTCATATATATGAGGAACAACAGTGGCCCCAGGACTGAACCCTGTGGGACACCACTCTTCACTATTTCCCATGATGACTTATTGCCATTTAGTTGTACACACTGTTTTCTATTCCACAATCACTCTTTATTCCAACCATGTACCACTCCACCTATACCACATTGCAATATCTTCTTCATCAGCCTTATGTGGGGAACCTTATCAAAAGCTTTGCTAAAGTCTAAATATATATCAACTGGATCTCCTCGGTCAGTGCAGTCAGTAATGAATTACATAAATTTTAAAAGGTTTGTCTGACATGACCTACCTACCCTTTCTGAAACTGTGCTGGGAGTCATACAATACCTTGTTATCCTCTAAATATTTCTCTATATGACCTTTCAGTAACTTTTCCAAAAGTTCTTAACAACCAGAGATGTTAAGCTAACTGGCCTATAATTTCCCAAATCTTCCTTACTATCTTTCTTATAAATAGGCACAACATATGCCATTTTCCAGTCATCTGGTACCTCACCAAATGTTATAGATCGCTTAAAAATCAAATACAGTGCCTTTGCAGTGCTGGTATTACCCTCTTTCAAAATTCTACCATGTATACCATCAGGGCCTGCAGCTTTACTTGGATCAATATGGTCTAGTAAACGTTTAATATCTTTTACGTCAAATTCAAATTCTGTAAGTCTATTTGTTACATGCATACAAGAACTATTAGTCTCCAAACTATTATCTAATCTTTCCTCAGTAAACACGGAAGCGAAATAAGCATTGAAAATGTTGACCAACTCCTTATCTGAACTTACTAAATTTTCATCAATTTAATTGGACCTATTTGTCCTATTCTTACTTTTAAATTTATAAAAGCTAAAAAACTTCTTCAAGGTCCTTATTACTATTCCTTGCTAAATTAATTTCTGCCTCTCTCTTTGCCTTTCTTATTGACTGGTTAAGTTCGTTTCTATTTTTCCTATAATTTTCTAAATCATCTTCCCTATTACTACCCTTGAATATTTTAAAACATCTGCTTTTCATTGATTTTATCTCTTATCTCTCTATTCCACCTAACAGGTTTTCTCTTTGCCACCCTAATGGGTTTATTTTTAAAACATACTGACTGAATATTCATTAAAATATGCTTAAAACGTTCCCACATGATAAAATCAGTTTTGGTCTTTAAACTCTTTTATCGCAGTCACAGTTATCCTAAGCATGTCTTGTAATTTGGTAAAATCGCCATTTCGTAAATCTAGGTATTTTCCTTATTAGCTTGCAATTTGGGCCCAGATATCACATTCATATTAAATCTAATTATATTATGGTCACGAAGTCCTAAATTCTCCTCAACTCTAACTTCATCCACCATACTTTCATCGTTAGTTAATATTAAGTCTAATAGTGCAACATGTCTTGTGGGTTCATGGACCATCTGGCTCAAAAAGTTATCTAGTAGCTATACAATTTATGAATGCAGAACTACTATGGTCCATATTAGACATGGAATCCCAATGAATGAGATATTGGAAAATTAAAATCACCCATTATGACTATACCTTTTTCTTTACTGTGGCATGCTGTCTCAATTTCTTTTCACAATTTCGCATCCCTAATGCCCCTTCTATAGATTTATTGTATATAACTTTTTGAGATATCTACCCACACCGATTCATTATCATGATTAATTTTAAAAATTAAATCATTAATTTTACCAGATTGAATATTGCTTTTTAACAAAGGGCTGCAGCACCACCCTTCTTCCTTCTACGCTGGTGTAAAGGAAGTTTATATCCCTCTATTTTATATTTACACAGAAGAATACTCCATATATTAATTCTTGTTAACCAGCCTCCGATTATGCAATAATGTCTAGATTCTCATTTGTGGTACAACTAATTAGCTCATCTTTTTTTTATTTCTAAGGCTATGAGCATTTATTAAAACATTTGATACTCGAAATGCTATTTTATTGCTATCATTATTATTTAAACCTGTAACAACACTAGCTTTTATTTATCTCCCCACTATTACAGTTACCATTGCTATTATTCGTATCCAGATTTAGCCCACCACCCCCAACTTTACTAGTTTTTTGCTAAACAAGTCTCCAAACTGGTACTGAAAAGCTCAACACCTTTACGACTCAAGTGAACTCCATCTACTTAAAAAATCTTTGTAAAGAAATTCTCTCCACAAATCCAAAAACCTAATATTTTCTGAAAAGCATAAATTCCTAATCCTTTCATTTACACCTAGAGCCCTACTCCCCCATTCCTGACCTGCACCTAACCTAGGGTAAAATTCCAGAAATCATGCACCTTCTTCCACCTTTCATCTTCTGAATCAATCTCCTATAATCTATTTATTAATTCTTTTGACCTTCTATGCCCTATATCATTTGTACCCATGCACAATCACATCTGAATCAACATTTGAAGAATCAATCTCTCTATCTATCATATGCACGATATCACTCACTCTGGCACCTGGATAACATACTCTCAATCGTTTCTTTTTATTCTTAATTTTGAAAAGTCCTATCTAGGTATCATATCATTAAAGTCTCCAATTAGCAATTTATCAGTCTTCCCTTCAGAAAACTCAACATTACCATTGGCACTCTGATCCCTCCCCATCTGGAAGACAGTCGAACCTGTTACTGCAGGTCACAGGCTGACTAACTTTCGAGATCCTAATCTTTAAATTATTATTTCTAATTTCTACAACTCTATATTCATCTGCAGACCTAGCCATACACTATTTTTCCTTTTCCCTCTGTTTTCCTGCCTAGGTGAAGATCACTATTCCTGTCTATCCCTATATCCCGCTCCCTCCTTACCTCGACATCCCTACTAACTTTTTCCTAACTTGCTTCCCTCCTTTCTCAACTCAAATACTTTCTTTTTACAATCCATTCATATTTTCACTCAGTCTTGCAATCTCCTTCCTTAACAACAAATTCTCTGCATTCAAAACCACAAACAGGGCAGCTATTCACATATTCACCTCTCACACCACAGATATCACATAGAGCATACATACTTTAAATTATTATTTACCTTACTAACCTGTACCTCCAATTATTTTACCAACTACAGTTTAAATATCACTAAAGCCTAAAAATAAGCTAATCTCTTTAAACGGGTTAAAAATTTAAACAAGCCAAAATTTAGCTTAGCCTAGCCAGGGATATATAAAAATTATAAGGTAGGCTTAACTGTAGTCTATGACTGGGAAACTTAATTTAATTTAAATTATCACTAAATTAAATTAACAATTATTAAAGACTGTATTTACATACAGAAAATCTATTTAAGAATCCAAATAAACCTCCACACAGAAAACAGTAAATCTCTTACCTATGTTAGCCTAGGGTTAGGCTATCAAATTTAAATTATCACAAAATTAATATAACAATAGTTAGATACACAACAGTAGTGTAGTTGGATACAGAACACTAATTTGTTAACTAAATTCACTTTCAAATACACAAATTATAGTAGTAAAATGGGAGAGCAAAAATAAACACACCCTCACTCAATGGCCACTAAACTACTTAACTTGCACCTATTACTATTAATTTACCCAATACAGTTTAAATATCACTAAAGCCTAACAAGAAAAACTTATATCTTAAAACAAGTTAAAAATTTAAACAAGCTTAAATCTAGCTTAGCCCCTAGGTTAGGATATAAAAAATTATAAAGTAGGCCTAACTTTAGCCTATGGCTCTGGGAAACTTAATTTAAATTATCACAAAATTAAAATAACATCAAAGACTGTAATTAGATACAGAAAATCTGTTGGTAATAATAGTGCAGAGGGGTGTCACCCCAGATTTTTATGAAAATTACAGGATACTCTAAAAAAAATAATTAGAAGAATAATGAAAATGAAAATTGTCGCTCTTCAGGGAAAAATTTACAGCCTCTCAAATTTATTAAAACTCCCATAGACTTTTCATTTTTGATCCATCAAGGTTAGGTCTCATTTCAGGCCCTCTAGTTCAGGTTATAAGTTTTGTTATGTATATATACAGAGAAAATGTATGTAGAATTAACAAATCTTATCATAACCTGAACTAGGTTGACCCTAAAATGTGCACAAGGCCTACTAATTTTTTTTATAAGAAAGCCTATAGGAAAATTTTAAACTTTGAGAAGCTAGTTTTTTTCCTAAAGACTTAAATCATTTTCATTTTTTTTAAGCTTCATTTTTATGTTTTAGAGTATGGTATATATATATATATATATATATATATATATATATATATATATATATAAATATATATATATATATATATATATATATATATATATATATATATATATATATATATATATATATATATAGGACCTCATGGGTTATACCGGAACTAAAAATAAAATTAGTCTGAAAAGTTTGCAACCCTGATTTATTATCAAAGTAACAAAAATATTTTTTCAAAGAAAATATAAAAAGAACACAATTTGTTGGTTAAGAGCTTCATTTCACTTAATATATATATATATATATATATAGGGTTTCTATATATGTACTTAAAAATATATATATATATATATATACTTATATATACTTATATATATATCATATATATATATGCTGCTATACTCTTTCTTTATATCCTCTGCATATATATAGTAATTTTCTTTAAGTGGCAACTTTATATCTTTTTACGCTGTCTATTATTCTATTAAACTTTGATTTTTAAACACTTCCTTTTTGGAATCAGCGTATAAAGCTTAGTGCCATTAAAAAAAATAAAATACAGACTATATGTAAAGTGGTTTTATGATTTAAAATTAATGAACACCCTAGAGTAGACAGCATAGATATCAGGAGTCAGGGTGGACGACGGGGGGGACTTCGTCCCCCATTGGCTAGAGCCCCTAATGAATGTTTCCTTGGAACTTTTTTAGGGGCTCGAACTAACCCTATCATCCACCTAGAGAGAGATTCCGATTCCTGATATCTGTAGGGTCTACTCTAGAATGTTCATTAATTTTAATCATAAAAACGACATAAACTATTTTTTTTTTTTTTTTTTATATGGTAAAAAGCTTTATACGCTATTTAACCTAGTGTTAAATGACAATTAATAAAATAATAGGCTCTGCTCGATATTGGGGGCTAACGGAAAGAACCTATAATTGTTATTTAAACATTAAATTATGTTTAAAAATTAAATTAGCATGAAATAATTTTTTTTTCCTTCATTTGCTTCCTTCTCCACAATTTATCTATGCCGATAATTCAACAAATTCTTCTAGTTAAAAACACCGTTTTTATTCCCTTTTTAAAAGCAACCAATCATTCTCTATGTTTTTGTTAACATAACTTAAATTTAGGAATTATTTCAAATTTTTGGAAAAAATTCACTCCATCAATTTCCATTACTATATGTTTATCAAACCAACTCAAATTATACTCAATACTCATTGTTATTTCTCTAATTTTTCTATAACCTTCGTCAATGAGCCATACAATAAGAATAAAATAAATAAAAAAATGTTTCCAAATCGAAATCATATGAAGCCCAAAATGTTAAAAAAAAACAAGTCTTTTTTTTTTTAAATATTTAAAATAATGTAAAAAATATATAAAAAAGAAATAAAAACATTTATATATATTTTTTTTTTTTTTTTTTTTATATTTTTTAAAGATATATATATATATATATATATATATATATATATATATATATATATATATATATATATATATATATATATATATATATATATATATATAGCGTCGGGCGGGGTGACTCGGACCACCTTAGGTATAACGTAATCACTACACTCTAAATAAAATAAAAAATAATAAAAAAAAAAATAAAAAAATTTCACTCATTTAATAGCCACACGGTAGTACTACAAGTTTTATTTAGATCATCTTTAATTCTAGAAAGTTTTTATATTTTTTAAAAATGTTAGAAATTAGGGTACAAAATGTCCTTCAATAGAATTTCACTTTTGAAAAATGTGAGTTTTTTTTTAACTTTGTTATAAAATGAAAAATTGTGGATGGATTTTAATTATTTTTTCAGTGGATACACTCGGGTATGTTAGCTTTAAACTGGCAAAGTAAATTTTTGATCCAAACAGTATTGGTGGCAAAAAAGCAGGGGCTAACTGGTCCGATTCACCCGCCGTAAAAATTGATGGAGGGGTGACTCGGACCACCATTGTTTTTTGTATTTTACGTATTATTATTGACATTTTTATTACATATAATTAATTTAAATATAATAAAAAGTTACTTATATTAAGTGAAAATTTTTAAAAATAATGAAATTTTAATAAAAAAAAACAAATTCAAAAAAGTGTCAAAATTTTTGAGCGGAGAGGGGTGAATCGGACCACCTTATTTTTATTCTTATTTTATTTATCATTATTGATATTTTTATTACTTATTACGAATTTTAATATGATAAATAATTATTATATTAAGTAAAAATTAAAATATAAAATTGAATTTATGTAAAAGAGCAATTTAAACAGATGGTCCGAGTCACCTCTCAATGGTGGTCCGCTTCACCCCTCGCAGTCCAGGCTGACTCAGCATTGTTCAAACTTTAATAAAACTTTTATTTTAGGATTACATTATTATTTTTTTTGTGTGCTTATATGACCGACTATAGGGCCGTGATTTACAAAAAAAAAAATTCCAAAAGAGGGGAGAGTCGGAGACCAAGTTATGCCTAAGGTGGTCCGGTAACCCACCCGGCCTGAATCTATATATATATATATATATATATATATATATACTATATATATATATATATATATATATATATATATATATACTGCATATATATATACCATGATTTAAAAAAAATATATGTTTATAAGTATAGAACGATTAAATTAACTTTGAGAGTCTGTAACTTTTTTTCTTAAAGAGAGCGACAATTTTTGTTTTCATTATTCTTCATTATTTTTTTTTAGATTATATCCTGTGATTTTTATAAAAATCAGGGGTGACACCCCTCTGCACTACTATTACCAATCTATTTAATCCAAATAAATCTCCACACAGTATATAGTAAATCTCCCAACTAGGCTAGCCTAGGGTTAGGCTATCAAACACTGACCTAGTCCAATACTAGTGCTAAATTAAATATAAAAACTGATTTACTTAAAAATAAATACACAAATTACTAACACCACTATTTATAATACAAAAAAACAACAACAACAATTAGCACAGAAATAGCCAATAAATAAACAAATTACACTAAAATGGCAGATCAGTCAGAACACAACTTCCTCTGACCAAGTCCACAAGTGTCTAATGATTAGCCATTAGTGATTAGTCCCCCCAAAAAAGCCATGAAAGCTAGGCTGTTTCTATAAATTTTGTGATTTTCAAAATCAAATCAATCATGTTATGAGTTTTACAGACTTTATTGAACATATATTCATCTTAATTCATTTGCAATGTATTCTGAAAATATGGAGAAAATCTGGGGGAAGACCCTTAATGTAAACAATTCCTAAGCTTTTTATGCAACAAATTTGATACTAATCCACTCATATTTATTTTTCATAGTTCCTATAGGGTTAAAAATATCTATGATCGAAATGAAGCTAATTCCTTAGTTTATCTATAATTTACTGACGATAAGAAATAAACTAAAATCGGAAAATTTTGATTAGCCTAATTCATAGGGCACATTAAAAAAAAAAAACGAGTAGACTATATTAAATTTCTTGTTTCTAGTTTATCAATTATAATGAATGTGAAACATTTGGAAAAAATTTATGTAATAGCTTACTAGAAAAATGTGGCCTAGCCAAGATCTGCTGGTACTTAAGCTAGGAACTAGTTTAATAATTTTAAATATGCACAAAAATTTCTTACAATTATTAAAACCACGTTTAAAAATAAATATCAGAAAAATTATTAGTAATAAATAAAATCTTACATCACGGTTATAGTTAAACACAATAACCACTTCAGAATATAACCTCGCCACAGATTTAGCAAAATTATCAATAACTGACTTTGCAAGTTTTGCTTGCACTTTGCAGCTGGTTATTGCTGTAGGGATGTTTAAAAAATATCGATTATCGAAAATATTGATGATATTTTTTCACGATTATCAAAGTATTGATATCACTGTTTTGCGCGAAATATAAAAACGCTAATCGATTTAGCATAGTTTCCGAACGCCGGATAGGACCCGATTACAGTTTAAAAATATTTTTGATCAGCTGTTCTGATGGAGCACGTGGTTTTGGAATAAACAAATAAAAAAAAAAAATAACAAATGGTTTTTATTACAAATACTTGATCAACTATTGTGATGGAGTTTATCGATTTGGAAGAAATTAGATTTAAAGCTAATTTCATGAATGAAACATTCATCAAATCAACGACCTACTACACCGCCGTCTTGTTTGTTTACATTTGTTCGTTAGCATTTTCCTTAAATTCGGTAAGCACGGGAAACAGCAACCTTACAGAATTTAGGAAATTCCTTACGCTTGATGAGCATTTTCCTAAATTTGTTCTAAATTTGACAAAATGGAACGCAACTTTAGCATTTTCCTAAATTTCGTTAGCAAAAGTGCAAAATCGAAAACGCCTTAAGCTTCTCGATAGCTATAGCAAAATTTACCTTAGTATAAGCAAAATTTAAGATAAATTTTGGTATAAGGTAAATTTTGGCTATAGTTTATTAGATTACACCAAATTAAGTTTACCCTGTAAGGGTAAACTTTGACTACATCATGTCACACATTTTTTTTTTTTTTTGTCTTTGGGCGAGGCAAGAACTGTAATTTCCTATTTTTTTATACCTAGAACTTAGGCAGGGTTGTGGAGTCGGTTCAAAAATTTTCCGACTCCGACTCCACCCTCTTCAAAATTACCGACTCCAACTCCGACTCTGACTCCGACCTCATGAAAATTACCGACTGCCTGCAGAAAATTAGCCTCGACTCAGCTCCGAGCTCCACCCTTTTCAAAATTGCCGACTCCGACTCCGACTCCTACTCCGACTCCGACTCCCGACTCCACTCTCTTCAAAACTACCGACTCCCCGACTCCGTGACTCCGACTCCACAACCCTGCTTAAAAGGTATGAAAATTGGCTAATATTTCCTCCAAACTTTGATTTTGTGACCAGGATAATGATATTAGACAAATTTACCAATTCTGATGTAAAAAAAAAAATTATGAATGTTATCATTCTCGGTTACACAAAGTAGAAAAACACGACATATAGCTCAAAAGTAGCATTTATATATTCTTAGTTTATAAAACAAACACCTCAAAATATTTAGTAGTGAGAAGTTTTTCTGGATTTACGCGCTTATATGGTAACTAATTGTTGCTTTCACGAATCAACCTCCAAATATAGTCTTCAATCATGTTTTCGTTATATGATCCTTGGTAGCGGCGTTCAAAGCAGGGCTGTGGTCTTGTGGAGTCGGTTCAAAATTTTCCGATTCCGACTCCGACTCCACCCTCTTCAAAACTACCGACTTCAACTTCGACCTCTTGAAAATTACCGGCCGACTACGAGTCCACCCTTTTGAAAATACCGATTACAGACTCCGACTCCACTATCTAGGAAGGTATAGCATTCCCAGCGACACGGCCCAGGCAGGAGCACCTGGTATAGCAATGGATTCAGGCCCGTTTTATATCTACGTCACGTAAACGTCACAGTCCAGGCGCCCGTTGTTAAATCTCGATTTCGGGAATTAATAAACGGGCGGGCTGCGCGGAAGAATACTTTGTTTACAAACAAACAAATCTTTTTACAAAACATGGGTCGGAAATGGAATATGCGAAAGGATACTTTGTTTACAAACAAATTTCTTTACAAAACATGTGTCAGCTCTAAATGGATTGCCAGAAGTTTTTCATGTTGCAGTTGCTTTGTAATGGGGATTGCTGACCATATCATTTGTGACCGATACCGGATTTGGAGTATTACATTACAGTATCCGGCTGATCAAACAGGGCGTGCTCGGCCGTTTCCAGGTACTCAAACAATTTCCTGTTCACTGATTGGTTAATGTAATTTTTTCCAATTCGAAGCGTTTCCGAGTCGATTTTGCACACGTTCTGCATCGGCTTGGAAACGCAGCTTATATATATAAATTTACATATATATATATATACATATATATATATATATATATATATATATGCTCATATATATATATATATATATCGGATATATATATATATAACATAACTATCTTCTATATATATATATATATATATATATATATATATATATGGTAAAGGTAGAGCTGGGATACATATTTTCTGAAAATTCGAGAGTCCAAAATCAATATATCAGGAAATGTATATATATATATATATAATAATAATAATAATAATAATAAATAATAATAATAATAATAATAGTAATAATAGTATATTCTCAATATATAATATAATATAATGAATATATCAAAATGAATTTATTACTTTATAGTACACTTAAACACATATTTTGGACTTAAATTTTTTCCAGGAAAATATGTGAGATCTGTTTCATACCTTTACCTATATATATATATATGTACATATATATATATATATATATATATATATATGTATATATATATATATATACATATATATATATATATCTTTAAATATATATATATATATATATATATATATATATATATATATTTATACATAACCATATATATATATATATATATATATATATATATATATCTATATATATATATATATATATATATAATAATAACCATATATATATATATCATGTAATATATATATTATATATAAATATATCTTTTCTATATATTCTTTATATATAATATTCACCATTTATTGAACATTCCCTCTGGCAGATCCTAAAAGGATCTGTCAGGTGTCGCCTCTACAGAACACATTTCAGGCATTTCTGTCGGTGTATATTCTTCTCTCTTCGACTTCTTCGATCGTCGTTCCTCTTGCTCCCATGGCCTCGCCCACGTCGTCCATCCATCTTCTCGGGCACTCGTTGCTCCTCCATCCTTTTAACATGTCCGTACCATCTAAGCCGATTTCGTTGGACCTATTCATTTATTAATTCGATTCTCAACTCGCGTCTTATTGCATCACTTTTTCTTCTCCCTCAGTTTAGTCACTGCTCTCAAAACCTTCATATCTGCCGCCTCCAATCTCCTCTTCTGCTCCGTAGTCAGTAGCTAACATTTGGAGTTATATATCAGCAAAGGTTTCAGCATTGACCTATATATTATCATTTTAATCTCTGCTGGTATTGATTTTTCCCTCAGTATCAGGTATAGGGCTCCCACGTTTTATGCGAACTTCTTCATTTTCTGATTTAGCTCTTCCTCCATTCCACCTCCACCTTTCAATGTCACACGCACCAAATACTTAAATTTACATCCACCTACAGGCACCCAGCATTTTAATTCCCTCCAATATTATATTTATTTCCTCTCTTTCTCTGGCTATTTTCATTACTTCTGTCTTTTCTCTACTTATTTTCATATCCATTTCTCTCATTTGGGTGTTCCACCTGTTCATCACATCCAGCAGGTTAGTCCTTCTTCTGTTGTTATGGCCGCATCATCTGCATATAGCAGAGTATGCTTTCCATTTATTTTTCTGCATATTCTTTTTAGATTATAGTCCATGTAGATTACAAACAGCAGTGGTGTCAAGACACTACCCTGTCTCACTCCCATATTTACCTCAAACCATCTCTCTCTCTTCTTTGATCTGCTCTTATCATATTTCTGGACCAATGTACTTTTTATTGCTCTTATAAACTTGTGTGGTATCTCGTATTCCGTAACCAAGCTGTATAGTAACCAAGCTGTATTTACTAGTTTAAACAATTTTTTTTTTATGTTCCCGTTGACGGGGTGAGTGAAATGAAGTGTTATATTTAATATTAATAAAGTTCGTTCGTAAAATATTCATAATATTGAGCAGAAGCTGTGTAGGACTGGCGGAGGGGCAGTAGGCTCGGTAAAGTGAATACGATTTATAATTCATGATTTAATTATATTATTTAGCTAGCTTTTTAATGGTAGGAAATTAAGATTAGCATAAACTGGATTTCATTATTGTTCAAAATGTATTTATTAAAAACGAACCTACTCCCTAATTCTCTCCGACAAAATGAGCTTATAAATATCTGATCTTCACTAGTAGACATGTTCCCAAAGGAAGCTCAGATCTACTCTGTTCTAGCCTACATAGCTTCCCTGTAATATTTATAAATTTAGAAGTAGCATATGATTTTTAATATGTAAATTGCTATTTTTTTAATATTATTTTCAAGACCGGTCTCAGTCTCGTTTATTATTTTTATTA
>JABUQX010143454.1:5000-11663 GCA_015478945.1 Trachelipus rathkii | reverse complement strand
AAATGATGAGAATATACAGTAAACGTTTCAGCTATTTCTTCATTCAACTTATGCATTAAATCATCCAGTATAACAATTTTATGACCTTGTATATTATCCAAGGATTTAACATCGTAAATTCCTTCATGAAACTGAATCAGATCTTTATATGTATTAAATTTTTCCTGATAAACATTGTAGCACCATATTATTTTTACTGGTTCCTGTTCGAAAATCTCTATTTCTCTTAGAATATTTAACAACAGGAATGTTTTTCCACAACCCGTAGGGCCTGTAACAAGACATGTAGAAGGACTGCGGAATAAGAATTTACACACATCCATACTCTTTAAACATTAAGATAAAAATGTTTTCATTTTTTAAAAACATATATATATATATATATATATATATATATATATGTGCATGTATATCGAAGCAATATAGATAAAAATATATATATATATATATATATATATATATATATATATATATATATATATATATATATATATATATATATATATGTATGTATATCGAAACATGGCTACATAGAGTTGTTTATCTAAGTCATTATCAGTAGAGGCGGAGTTAAAGGTATTGCGTAATGTTATACAACCTTTATCTTCTCTGGGAATTAGATTGAAGAGTTAGTTTAACAAGGTTCTAGTACATGTGTAGTCATCTATATATTTTCCTTATAATAATAATAATAATAATAATAATAATAATAATAAGATAATAATAATAATAATAATAATAATAATACAGAATGAGACGATGACGAAACCGTGAAATAATAATAATAATAATAATAATTTTTCATTCTTGTTACAGTTTTTGAAGTGTAAGAGTCATCAGTTTTTAGAAGAAAAAAAAAAATGGGTCGTATATTCGAGATGTTTTTATTTACCGAAAATCTTTTCAAACTTTAGCTGTAAGTCATTTTAAAAATATTTAATTTATTCTAATTTTTTATTTTCACTTTTAAAATAAAATTATTATTTCTTTTAAAAATATTTTTAATAATTTTTTTAAAAAAATTTAAAAATTATTTTTAATATTTTTTAAAAAAAAACAAAAAAAAACAAATTGTATTACTGTTATTTAAAACAATTGTAAAAATATTACAGTTCAATCCATGCTGTTATATGAATGGAGAATCAGGACTCTCAGGAAGAGGTGGAGGTTGTGGTGGTAGTGGAGGTAATGATAACCTGAATAAACAGCCTAGACTTATATCGAAAGCG
This sequence comes from Trachelipus rathkii, assembly GCA_015478945.1. NCBI lineage: Eukaryota > Metazoa > Arthropoda > Malacostraca > Isopoda > Trachelipodidae > Trachelipus > Trachelipus rathkii. The sequence continues at coordinate 10,434 of JABUQX010143454.1, read as the reverse complement.
GAAAGACGTAGAATACAAGCATGTAGAAGAGCTGAACAAAATCAAGTCGAAGATGAAAGTAAAGACCATGTTTCTGAAGATACCCGTAATCCCCCTCAACAACAACAGCAAGAACAAAAACAACCCTCTGAAGGAACCGAATCTATAGAGGTTTCAAACACGAATCGTCCTAAACTTGTTTCTAAAGCAGAGAGACGTAAAATACAAGCCCTTAGAAGAACGATGCAAAATCAGAGCGGTGGTGGTGTATCCTGTAATAGAACCAATGATACTAAGAATTCTATTCAACAACCCTCTGAATCTTCAACTGAATCAGGATGTAAGGATTCATCGGATGGATCTGTGACCGCTTCTACACCTCCACAACCTCAACAACGCCGATGGAAACCATTAACATACATGTCGAAATCAAAAGGAGGGGTAAGTTTCATTTTACATTTTACATTTTCATTCCTTTAATAAGTATATTTAATACCTTTAATAAGTACTCATACATATATATACACACATATATATATATATATATATATATATATATATATATATATATATATATATATATATATATATATATATATATATATATATATATATATATATATGTTCATAATTGATTATCTTAACAGAGAATCAAGGGCATAAAACGTCATGTCGATATAAATGAAACAGAAGAGGCTGAAGCGTTTAATAAACGTCATGCTAGCGAGATCGATGTGAGAGCTGGTCCTTCTAATGTTAATATGGATGTTGATGATGAGGATGTTATTACCGACGACTCTGGTATTCATAATGATTCATGTTCTACACCGATGGATGTCGATGAGGTACAAAGACCATCAACATCTGCTGTTAACCCCTTGCCCCCTGTTGCAGAGAATATTCCCTCTTCTAATACAGAGGTGTGTGTTATGTATAATTATACAACATCAGATGAATGTTTGAGATGTATTACAAATATATATATATATATATATATATATATATATATATATATATATATATATATATATATATATATATGTATATATATATATATATATATATATATATATATATATATATATATATATTATTCGTAACTGAAAAAATCTTGTAATAAATATATATATATATATATATATATATATATATATATATATATATATATATATATATATATATATATATATATATATATATATATATGTTTTTCTCTTTTTCACAGAGAGGAAATAAACGAAAACTGGCTGATGTCGTAGCCGATGCCGAAGATGATAACGAAAAGGGTTTAACTGATTGTAATGGGGGTAGTAATAGGGAGGGTTCTGAATTCACAGCTGAACTAATAGATGTAACGAGAGCTGCATATACGAAGAATTCAGAGGTTATCGATACACACAAATATAGGGTCAGGGTTGATGAAGCTAGGGTTTTCAAGCAAGGTAGGGATATAGGGGATTCTTTCATGAGAGTCATCAATGATATTATATTACATTTAAGAAATGATGTGTCACATAGAGAAGCTAGAATCCGTGTATGGTTTACATTCAATGACGGGGGACGGAATGAGTATCATGTGAATATCCCCTACGCTGAAATGGATAGAGAGGATTTGGTTTCTTACTTGACAGGTCGTTTAATAACAGCTTTTCAGTCGGGGGATAAAGCTACATTCAGTGATTTCATTGTTGAAGTACAGGTAGCTCATGATATTGAAGGTAATGGCCCTATTATACCTTTCAAAGTTAATTTCCCTAAAGAAAATTTGAACACTGTACAGTTAAGAGTAAGTAATGATGACGACACCGAATACGAGGGTGGTTGTGGGTTTAGAGCTATAGCTTGTTGTTATAAATTATTTCAGGAAGAACAAAGAAACCCTAACCGTGAAACGCCTCATATGATAAGTAAGTATAGTCCAAACGTAATTCACGATTTAGGTGAACAAATAGCTAACGCTTGCGGATTACAATATAATGAACCCTTAGGTGCTGCTAAGTTCGAGATAATTGAACGGGTGCTACAATGTAGAATATACGTATACCGTAACGATGTAGATGAAAAATTCCATGTAATGTATCTACCTCGCGAACAGGACCGTAAAAAACCCTTATATGTAATAGGTTTTGATTTTAAAACTACCCATTACTATTATCCCCTTCCTAAACATACAATTAAATCTACAATAGGTAGTGTAGAATGCCGTAAAAATACTTCACCTATTTTCTGTCAGTTATGTTACATTTTTATTGATGATTATCATAAACATATATCAAGCGAATGTCCCGAGTATCGCTGTTCTCAATGTCTCACACATCTTTGTAAAGGAAACGTGGAAAATGCTGCTGTCCCTAGGAGATACTGTAAGGATTGTAATAGGGAATTTTATAATGAAGACTGTTACAACTATCATAAGGGGGAAATTTGCACGAAAGTCAAGATCTGTGATAAATGCGATGAAAGTAAAATAGCTGATAAATATGGACATCATCAACATGATTGTATACATATAAAGTGTAATGTATGCTATGAAAAGTATAATCCTGATAAAACTGGTCCACATAAATGTTACATGAAAAAAATAAAAGAGAAAAATACAGAAGGTAAAAACGTGTATACGTTTTACTACGATTTAGAAACGTATAATCATAATGCCAGGGTAGATGCTGCAGGAAGATCGTTGATGGATATGGTTCCTTATCTAGCTGTAACCATGTTAGTATGTTACAAATGCAGCAAAAAAGAAACAGAACAGTGTGAAACATGTGGAACAAAAAGAACTGAAGTATTCCATCTGGATTTAGAAACTGCAGAAGAATACGAAAAATGCCCCGTTGATAAAATGATTAATTATTTATACAATTTCTCTGAAACTCATAAGAATGACGATATAATAGTAGCTGCCCATAATGGGTCGAAATTCGATACACAGTTTGTGTATGCGAAACTGCTAGGTAGAACACATGAGGCCTCTATTTCTAGCAACCCCGTTAAAAGAGGAAATAAAATTATTACCATGTCGTCTAACAACAACATTTCCTTTAAAGATACATTGTTGTACATGCCTTGTGCTTTGAAAAAGTTACCTCAATGCATGGGGATTAAGGGGGATATAGCAAAAGGGTTCTTCCCATACAGGTTTCTAACTTTAGCGAATATAAACTACAAAGGGGTTATTCCAGAGAGAGATGTATTCGAAGTCGATAGAATGAATGATGTCGAGAAACGTGATTTTGATGTTTGGTATAAAACTTTTGAGAATCGTGACTATGATATAAAAGCTGAATGTGTGAAATATTGCATACAAGATGTAAAGATTTTAAGACAGAGTTTTGAAAAGTTCAGGAATATGTTCAGGACACATTTTAAAATAGATTGTTTGAATGAATGTAGTACCATCGCCGCTTTATGTTTCAAAGTGTTTAAAATGCATTATATGAAAGAAAAGTCTATCGCTCACATCAGTAGAGAAGACGATGGCCACTATTCGTTTGCAGGGATTAAATGGTTAACTTTCATGGAATTTTATATGGGTCATTATATAGAACATGCAAGGAATGGAGGCGAGCGTAAGTTCAAGATTCGAAATAAATATTTACAACCTGACGGGTATACTGAAGTACCGTGTAACGAGTATAGGGCAGTTAACGGGGATGCGTTTGTAAGGCTTAGACAGATCCATGTAGATGTACAGTTGAGAGATTTGAATGCATTGAATTGGCTTACCATGGATAAGGTTAACATGAAGAAGGTGGTATATTTGTATCATGGATGTGTATGGCATGAGAAAGGGAAAAAAAAGATACATAAGGGGATATCTAGTCTTGATCGATACAGGATAACTATGTTGCAGGAAGAATCATATAAGAATGCAGGATATGAAGTTATACGTGTATGGGAATGTGAATGGGAAAAAATGATGGTTGAATGTGATGTAACTGTTGTGAATGGTGATGAAGAACGGATCTTGAATTTAGGGAAATATGTGAATGAAATAGGTCAGGAACCTGCAAATAAAGTATTGCGTATAGGGGAAGCGTTGTATGGAGGTCGTACTGAGCCATTCGTGTATTATTATCCCCCTACTAAAGGTAAAAAAATATATTATCTTGATTTTACATCTTTATATCCTTTTGTACAGAAAACCAAACAGTTTCCTTCCGGTATTCCTAAGAAACGTATAGGTAGAGACGTTCCTAGTATCCCTGATTATATATCCAAGATGGAAACAGATTATTTCGGTGTGGCCTATGTATGTATACTCCCTCCACAGGACTTATACATCCCTGTTCTCCCTGGGAGGTATGAAGGGCGGTTAATTTTCACGTTGTGTCGTACATGTACGGAGACTGGATACGAGGGGATATGTAATCATACAGAGCTTCAGAGAGAACTTAGAGGTGTATATACAACCCCTGAACTGAAATTAGCTGTTAAAAAAAGGTATAAAATCACTAAAATTTTCGAGATTTGGACTTTTACACCTATGTCTGATATGTTTACAGAATATGTAATAAAGTTTCTACAATGGAAAACAGAAGCTTCAGGATATCCAAAAGGCGATGACGGTCAACCTTTAACTGATGAAGAAAAAGATTTCTTCATCGCAGAATTCGAACGAGTCGAAGGGGTGAAATTAACTAAGGAAATGATAGATAGCAACCCCTGTTTACGTTTCATTGCAAAGCTGTGTTTAAATAGTTTGTGGGGAAAATTAGCGGAGAGACCTGTGCATACGGAAGACATTGTATGTCACAGTGACGCTGACGTATGGGATCTAGCTAGGCGAACTGATTTGGAACTTTTAAATGTTATGGTGGTTGGCCAAAACACATAGCATCTGTTCGTTATACGTCTCTTGCTAGTCAAGGTACTCAATCTACAAATATAGCTGTAGCCGCTTTTGTAACCGGTTATGGTAGAATAGAACTTTATGACTTAATGGATTCTCTGGGTCAACGTGTCTTGTATTGTGACACGGACAGTTGTATTTTCGTAGCTGGAGAAGGCGACTATATACCTGAAACAGGACGTTTTCTAGGGGAATTAACAGATGAAATTGAAGGGGGGATGGTGGCCGATAGCTTTATCTGCACGGGACCTAAATCATATGCTCTACGTCTTAAAAAAAGTAATGGTGGATATGAGTATATGTTGAAATCTAAGGGGTTAACGTTAAGTAAAAACACTAGTGATATTATCAATCCTGAGGTTATGTTGAATATAACCTTGGATAAAATTGCAAAAGATGGAGAAAAAACGAAAGATAGGGAATGGAAAATTTTGAATGATGACAACCGTTATTACAAGATGATTGCTGATAAAGATGTTACTGCACTGGCTATTAAACAAATGAAAGAACAGGGAGGGGAGCCTACGTTTCATAACGTAGTTTTTAACACAGATGATACGGATAATCCTCATATTGATTCAACCAAACAATACAAAGAAGTAA
>JABUQX010143452.1:5000-14730 GCA_015478945.1 Trachelipus rathkii | reverse complement strand
TTATTATTATTATCATTATCATTATCATTATCATTATCATTATCATTATCATATTATTATTATTATTATTATTATTATTATTATTATTATTATTATTATTATTATTATTATTATTATTATTATTATTATTATTATTATTATTATTATTATTATTATTAAACTGGTCAACAAAAGTGAAATTTTTCTTGGATGGACTTTTGTAGCAGATATATAATAATTCGGAGGTGCTGATTCCATGTGTAATCTCGGATTTGCTGTATCACATCCCGTTTCTCGTGCAATCATGATCCCTATTTTTGCATATTCCCTAGGAATGACAAAAAATTCATGTGCGCACTACGCTATGTAGGCTGTATAGACATTACAATCCCGCATATATCTACAGTAGCAGCAAGTTTACTGCGGTCGATATTCGGGAAGAATGTGGAAACTTTAGTACGTCTACATGTATGGATGCCAATGACCTGGATGATGTCTATCATCCATCTAAAAAATACAGTCGGATGGTCCGTCATTGTTTACCCAAGGTGAACTGAACGATCTTGTACGAGAGTTGTATTTGCCGAAGTTGTCCTCTGAGCTGTTGACTTCGAGGTTGCATGAAAAATGACTACTGGACCATGGCACAAGAGTAACATTTTATCGTAACAGAGAAGCAGAGCTGCGGAGGTTCTTTCAGTCAGATAGTAACCTTGTGTATTGCAGTGAAGTTGCAGGCCTACTACTCGCTATGGGATTCCCAGCATACGATGTACGTGAGTGGCGACTGTTTATTGACACTTCCAAGAGCAGTTTAAAGTGTGTGTTGTTACACAACGGCAATATATAATATGCCTTCGGTTCCAGGAAAGGCAAACTGCAGTGGATGTGAGAGAGGAGTATGCAAATAACAAGACAGTTTTGGAGAGGCTACAATATCAGGTTTATGGATGGTTAATATGCGTCAACCTCAAAATGGTAAACATTCTGCTCGGTCAGCAAGCAGGTTTCACCATATATCCCTTCTTCCTGTGCTATTGGGACAGCCGGGCGACAAAGAATCACTGGATAAAAGAGAATGGCCACCGAGGGAAACCTTGACGCCAGGTGACAGGAACATCATACGTGAACCACTTGTACAGAGAGAAATCATCATCTTACTTCCACTACAGACAAAACTTGGTTTGATGAAACAATTTGTGAAGGCCATAGACCATGATGGTGAATGCTTCCGCTATATATGCTCAACGTTTCCTGGTCTGAGTGACGAGAAGAAAAAAGCTGGGATATTTGATGGCCCACAAATACGGACACTCCTCCGTGATGCTGCCTTTGCTACAACAATGACTGTGTTAAAGGCAAGAGAGTGGAATGCTGTTTCAGATGTAGTACAGAATTTTCTGGGGAACAGGAAAGCCGAGAACCACTAACATTATACAGGAACTGCTAGACAGTTTTCATTCTCATGGATGTAGAATGAGTATAAAGTTGCACTACTTACATTCTCACCTAAGCAAATTTCCGGTAACCTAGGCGATGTTAGTGATGAGCAGGTTGAACGCTTCAATCAAGATCTAAAGTTCACGAAAGGACGTTACCAGGGCAAGTGGGATATCAATATGATGGAAAACTATTGTTGGAGCTTGACGAGGGATATTCCACACGTTATGCACAGTAGATCGTCTATGAAGAGAAAGTTACTACCATCGTAGGTATGTTTACATTAACTAAACCCATTTCTTCTCTTACATTCATTGTTGTCCCATATTACCCTTTATTCATAGGTATTATATGTTGACATGTTTCATATCATTGTGATTTGTTTCTCCTCTTAAAAAAGGTAAAAATCATAAAATTTTACAAATCTGTGTTACACACAATATCTCACAAATGCGATGTTATACGCAAAAACCGATTACATTTTTGGGATCAGCACATCAAATATATCAATAATCAATTGCGAAACCCCGTCCAAGAAATTTCATGTTTACCATTATTATTATTATTATTATTATTATTATTATTATTATTATTATTATTATTATTATTATTATTATTATTATTATTATTATTATTATTATTATTATTATTATTATTATTATTATTATTATTATTATTAATAAAAACTAAATGCGATAAAACAAAATAGAAGTCAGTCTAAACTAGAGCTTTAAGCAAAAAAATTTAATTTTTAAAACAAGATTCCATAATTATCTTATTTAAAAATGAATTTATTTGAATATTGAAATGTTGTGGTGTAGGAAAATAAGTTGCTCTCCATGTTGTGGAGTTAAACGTGATCTCTTATCCTCAAACACGTTACCCGCTTCTGAAAAAAGCTTTTCTGAAAAACGTGTTTTAAACTTTGAAGACCCGTAGAACCTTATATAGTATATTCCTATTTTACTTAATAAATTTATTGATCCGCTTATCCAAATTTTGGCTTACAGAAAACTAAGAGCTCACAGTATGGATATGTCAAGATGCCAGACATACTTCTAGAGAGACTCCGCTTGTTAATTCAGACAAGTTTTAAGTAGAACATGTAAGGTGTTGTGGAAGTTGAAAAGTTCCGATTCCGTCGGAACTTTCCAAGGTTCCGAAAAGTTCCGTTAGTTCCGGCCGGAACCAAAATTTGGTTCCGGTACATCCCTAATATATATATAAATTATAATTTCTGCAACGTACGTACACAACTAAAAAATCCTGTAAAATACTGTATTTTAAATGATTTTATTTGTGCACGTACGTTTATATATTTTAAATACTTAAACGAGTCTGTATTTGAAGGGTTTTAACAATGTTCCATTTCAGCTCATGAAGAAACACTGAAAGTTTCTAATGTTTAAATTTTTAAGAATTAATGCACCACTCCCCTCATCTTTCATTTGTTTTTGTATTATATTTTTCTTTAGTGTGATTGGAGGCTGAAAAGCTTAATAGAGCAGAAAGATATATATATAAGAAGATATATATAGTTAATATATATATATAAAGATATATATATATATATATATATATATATATATATATATATATATATATTATATATATATATATATATATATATATATATATATATATAGGTCTCCATTCTGTTTTTATTGACCCGCTTCAAAAGCTTGACTCTCTTTTTTTGTTTGTTTTTTTCTTTTAATATATTGCTACTATATAATACTAACAATGAATTTCAGTAGTAACGGACATGATTCAAAGTTCGAAATATTTTAAATAAATTAAAAAAATCAAATTTATGTTAAATATTTTTTCAAAATGAAATATCTTTGAAAAGTACGTCACTTACAGAAAAACTAATTACATTTGGAATCATCGTATAAAACTTATTACAAAATTATATATATATATTATTGTTGGTGCTATAGAGTTGTTATTAGCGATATAGTATAGTTACATATACTGGTATATATATATATATATATGTTGGTACAGCAGTGCTATTATTATTGGTTACATATTTAAATAAATATGGTTACTTCATATTACATACATATGCTATTAAATCTTCGTTTGCTTTTCTTAATAGTTATACATATTATTATTATGATATGCTATTATATATATATTACATACATATATATTATTATTATTATATATATTATATTATTAAGGTTTCTTGGGACATAGCATATATATATTATACTTATTTCCAGTAAAAATACAACTGGCAAATGTGGGAGCTCTCGAGCGACGGGGGGACAGAGGGGGACGTTTTTCATACCCCCCTGTAAGGGAGGAGGAACTCCGCGACATCCAATACCAAAGAACGGTTCTGAGACCTCCCTGAGGTGGAAGAACCCACCCTGTCTTTCCCTCAGAAGGTCGAGAGACCCTGACTCCTACCATCTTTGTGGTTTACCCTGGGTATTCCTTTAGTTTGAAAACACCCCAAAAAAAAAAATAAAAACAAAATATTACTAAAAATTACTTTTTTAAAAATTATTTAAAATATTTCCAACTTTAGCATGTCCGTTACCACTTAAATTCATTGTTATTAATATATACTAGCAATATATTTAAAAAAAAAAAAAAACTGACGGAGTTTTAAAACAAAAACCTATATATTTTTAAATCATATCAGTTAAAACTGAAATTGGTTGTTAGGATCATATACTAGAAATATATTAAAAAAAAAAAAATTCAAAACTGACGGAGTCGTAAAACAGAAAAGGTCATATATATATATATATATATATATATATAAGATATATATATATATAAAGATAGTAGAAGAAGATATATATTTGGTTATGTTATATATATATATATTGTTGCTGTTAAAAGATGAGCAGCACAGCTACAGGTTATATGTTGCTAAGAGTGCTATGGTTAAGTTGGTTATATATATATATAATATATATATATAAGAAGGCACAGGCGCAAGGCAGTAAGAGGCAGTGTTGTTAAGGCTACAGCAGAGTTATAGCAGCGAAGTTGCTGCTGTTATGCTATATATATATATATATATATATATAAGGATATTGTCATAGTTGGTTGGTTATATATATATATATATATATATATATATATATATATATATATTATAAATTGTTTGTGATTTTGTTTTATTCTCGTAGTGTATGATCTTATATCTGCCAGAATCGGAACCCTTAAGAGTTATCAGCACGGTGACAAGCTAACATTTTATTTGGTGGCCCGTAGTTGTTCTTTGGTAATAAGATTCCGAGATCTACACATTCGAGGAGTACCGTAACAAACCCCAAAAGGATTGCACTGCGTAAGATTAAAACTGAAAACTGAGTATGATCTTTTCCTTTTCATTATAAAGAATAGTGTGGAGCTATGTTCCATATGTTTTTTTAGTTATTGGTCATGGAAGAATGATAAACTCTGATGAACCTAGAGAAGATGGAGACCAAAGGAGCACAAGACCCATGAGTTTGTTGAAAGAGAACCATGGTTTCCTGGTTAACGGCAGAGGATAGATATGGGGAGGTAATGTTTGCTGTGATGCCTGGTTAACGGGAGTGGATAGATATGGGGAGGTAATGTTTGCCGTTATAGGAGTTTTATATATATATATATAAGGTTATATATATATTATTAAGTTAATATATATTATAATTAATTAAAAAGCTGGAGGTTACATTTACATAATAGTTTTGCAAGATCTATCTATATATATAAGGTTATATATATAATATATATATATATATATATATATATATATATATATTACGGTGGGCCGAAATTTTTTTTTTTTATAATTGCACACTATACATGTACTTCCCTATGTCTTCAGTAAAATATTATAATTTGAATCATCTGCGACCTCCCCTACCCCTCGCATACATACCCCCTCTTTTTTTCCTTTGGTTTATATTTTCCAAATTTTAAACTAATTCAATCAAATCATACAAGTTCCATTTGGCCCGTGTATTTTTTAAGTGCAATTTTTTGTATGGCGGTTGCTATGAAAGTTGAACGCTTGATTGCGTTAGCTACAAATCTAAATATAGTTCTTGTCAAAGAAATGACATCTATATTAAAAACAACTTAGACATTTTGGTGAGGCGCTTGATATATATATATATGCACATGAACCTGCTATGATAAAAAAATGAGCAAAACAGATTGTAAATGTGAAATTAGAATTCCACTAATTGAGTGGGAATCTTATTGCACAAAAAGAAAGAAGTAACCAGCTTGGTCCAATAGAAAGGGCTATTACTTCGGAAAAAAAAGAACTCGAGATAGATATACTAGAATATAGAAAAACGAAATCTAGTAGTCTTCCTGAAAGCTTTTCTACATTTAATGAAACTGATTTTTCAGTCAACGTTGATGAAAATATTGAAAGCGACTAAAAAAATGATTCAAACGGAACCCAAATGTAGGACAGGAGGTTTAAAGAAAAAAAGAAGCAAGAATGGAGAGTCCTAATGTAGGGCAAGGTTCTAAAAGGAAAAAAACAAATTTAGGAAAAGAAACCAGAAAGAAAGAGGTACAGAAACGCAAGGAGAATGTTCACTATTCTTTTAATAAAACGAAATAATTCATCCGATGAAACTGAGAGTAACAATTTTGATAACGAAAGCGGAACTGACAGCGTAAGCATTATGAAGTCACAAAGAAAAAAGAAAAGGAATAATAGAAAGATGAAAGCCGCAAGAAAGTGCACCATTAATGAAAGTTCTGTCTCAGAGGTTGATTCCGGAGAGGAAATGACCAGACAGTGGTGGAAAATTGTGGCTCAATAATTTGCCGAGCTAGAGAAGTGTCGCAGTTATTTGCCACCAGTCATTTATTTTAATTCCCATTTAATATAATGAATGACCAAACGTTTAATTTTCCAAACTTTGTGCTTGGAGGACTGATCATTAAAATATCCATTCCACTCTAAGTCCTTTTAAAGATTTTTTTATATAAACCTAAAATTAAATGTCCATTCTTTTAAAAAATATTTGTATTTAACTTTATTTCGTTTGTCCTAAAGAAGGACTTGTGATCCATTATATTGAAATTCAATAGCAAAGTCTACCAGAAAATTTTCGTTTGCTCTCTTATTTTTAGTACAGTATTTTAGTCATTCATAAATTTATATTTTGTATAAAAATAAACGACTCTTTTCGGTCTTATCACAAAACTACATCTTAAACGCACTCTTAATACCGCACTCATCACTTATGATGATTTTGTACAGTACTCATTGAGGTTGAATCAGTTTTAAACTGCGACCTCTTACCTTTGTAGGAGTCGAACTCTATTGTGAGGAACCTCTCACCCCTTCCCATTTATTAAATTGTTATAAATTAAATTCTTTACCTGTTCCAGAGGAACTTTTAGAAATGGATCCCATTTACCAGAAACCCATTAAAATTGGCAGACGTTTTAAATATATCCTTTCCCTTGTTAATAAATTTCACACTAAATGGGAAAAGAACTACTTAGTTAATTTGAGAGTCTTGAACGTTTCTGATAGAACCAATGTGGCTGTTGGGACGTCGTTCTGATAGAAGACGATGATCCTCGTTTAAAGTGGAAATTGGGAATCATTAAAACATTACATGTTTTCCCTGACGGATATGTTAGATCAGTTTCTTTGAATACGAAATACGAAAAAATTACACTATTTTATGTTAAATTTCACGTTAACTTAACATATAACTATAAAACCACTATTATTATATTATATTCACTTCAAACTATATGGCCGGTCAAGTTTCATCTAGAAATTCCATGTATAGCATAGCATAGGCATATAGCAGCAGTATATATAGAAAGTATATAGGTAAGAGAGAGAGAGAGAGTATAGCAGTATATATATATGAGCAGTAGTATATAAGTTAGTATATATATATATATATATATATATATATATAATGTTGGTTGTTTCAATTAATATTTTGTAGAAAAAATGGATTTTTAAAATATCTGATTTATCAATATTAGATCGACTTGATTCATAAAACTTTGTGAATATTTTTAACATTGTATAATTTACATTCTGTGTTAATCTCATATTACTAGTGTATCTAGTTGAGTAATTAGCATTTCAAGTTAAAAACCGGATGAAACATTTTAACTAGTATTTTTTTAAAAGCCTTATTTAATAGTTTCAATTATATTGTAATATCTTGTTAATTATTTGGAGAATATATATATAAATTTTATATCTACACACGCAAAAAAACTCCATTCTTTTTTCTATGCATATTTCCATGGGTCAAATCGGCCTCTTTGACCTGTAATAAGGGTCAAAGTTTACTCTTTTCTAAAAACAAATGTTTGACCTTTCTCAGTAAATACTTCAAGTTCAGAGTTAAAATTCATATCATTTAGTCTGAATTGTATACTGATTTTTCTAGTATATATTTAACCATCATAATAGTTGTTAATTACTAGCAAATTTATTTTTTTATTTCTCTATGTAAGTAATTACATCATGTTGCTAACATGTGATAGTCTTAATGTTTCGCCTCTGAAAATTGCTATTGCAATTTTCTTTGGTGTGCACGACTTTTGTGTATAAGATTTTTATCGCTAATAAATAATTAATAATCATATTACTTAAATTTTAATATCATCCTTGATATTTTACTCATAATTAAATTGTAAATGTTTTTTATTCTTTTCGCCAACCCTATTCGCTCTCTTTTAGCGGGGATATAAAAGCTTCGGTCCGATCAATGGACCTTATTTCTTGTAATAGATGTTGCCTGTGAGCAATATCCCTTTTATCTTTCCCACTTACTTGCATTCCGACATTGTTCGCTTCTACAGAGACCTTCCAGAATATATATATATATATGGTTAGAAAGAGTTATATATATATATATATATATATATATATATATATTATATATATATATATATATATATATATATTTATGCTATTATGATATATATATATAATATATATATATATATATATATACTTCAGGACTATTTAATTTAAATAAAATAGGTTTTTAAAATTAATAAAACCTTCCTACTTTTTAAAGTATTTTAATGGCAAGTAAAATAAACTTTTTTAAATAGCGCGATGCTTATATTAAAAATATTTTGAATCACAGAGCTTGCCTCAAGGGAATTTATTCACTAATTAGGAAAAATTTCACTTGATATGGTTTTAAAAAATGAAATTTATCTTCATTAGCACCATAGATTACTTAATATATATCAGCGCCATATTTTAGAGAGAAGGAAAAGCAAATATTATATAAATCAAGAGATGAGAAAAAAGAATAAGGAAAAACTGCATCCAAAATTGTGTTGAAAATGGTAAAATAAATTGGAAACTAGTAATAGAAATATTTAAAATCGTATTCAATCAATTCATTAGCTAAATATTACTGTTATAAATAGGGAAAAAGGGATACACTTAAACACACACATCTTTTAAAAAATGTATTGAATAAGGAAAATAATCCTTGAAAAAAAAAATTTGAAACAATTTTATCTAATAATAAAAAGAAAATATTTTATCTTAAAAAATAAGTATCTAATATTTAAGAAATATTTTTTTGTGTGTGTTTATGTACTGTGTAATTTTAAAAGCTTCAATAATAACAATAAAAAAAATGAGTAAAAACGTTGGGATTAACCTGTATAAAAAAATCAAAAATAAATGAGAGATGATAAAAAAATAAATAAATACGCCCTAAAAATGAAAAAATTATCCTCTTTCTTGTTTAAATTGTTTATTAGAATTAAATTTATATATCTGTAGATAAAAGTATTTATTTCAAGCGAAGGAAAAATTGACATTTTACAATGTTAATCTTTTATGCGTATAAATAATTATAATAAAAATATATTTAAATTGGATTTTAACTATTTAATTAATTTAATAAAAACATGAAATAGTTTATCAGATATTAGTATTCCAATATTCCATTGAGAAACCGCGTAACCTCACAAGTTAAGGAGGTGACAAGCATAATTTTTACTTTTAACATATGCTACAAAAATTTATATGATATAAAAGAGAAAAAGTAACAAACATGATGTAGGTTACCACTGAATCCACTTCCATTAAATTATTCAGATGAGATGAAATACAACACAAAATCCTCAAAACTTTAACCATATTTTAAGGATTTTAGTAATGAAACTAAAAATTTTCTTAAATCTTAAATTATTCAACTTGTTTTCGAAGAAAGTCAATAACTTAAATTGTTTTAATTCTGTTTTCCTTATTATTCTAAAATAAAAATTCGATTCATTTATGAATAAAAAAAAACTATTTTGAATTTTAAATATAATTTCA
>JABUQX010143450.1:15000-27500 GCA_015478945.1 Trachelipus rathkii | reverse complement strand
GCTGACTTCTACATGTCGCATATTGAAAATTTAATATTAAGCAAAAATAATTCTTTCAATCCCAGACTATATATACGATATGTTGATGACACCTTCGTGGTCTTCAAACGTGATGAAGATGTTAAGCTCTTTATTGATGAACTCCAAAATTTAAGTGTCCTAAATTTTACTTTTGAAAAATCTGAAAATAACTCCTTCCATTTTTTAGACGTTAACATCTCCTTTGATCCAAGTGGAGCCCTCACCACAAGTATTTACGTCAAACCTACTGACAAAGGCCTATATACTAATTTCAGTTCACACTTACCCCTTACTTACAAAATCGCCCTAATTAAAACTTTACTGCATAGAGCTTACCGCATTTGCTCTGACTGGAAACTTTTTGACGCAGAGCTCTCAAGAATTAAACAGAATCTTGCTAATAATAACTTTCCCCAATATCTACTAGATAAAATCATTAAAACTTTTATAAATAAGAAAATTGTCGAAGAAAAAGCAGAAGATAATAGGGATAGCTTGACATTCTTTTTCAGATCGCAAACTATAGATAGATTTAATTATGAAAATACCAGGTTAAAGAAAATAATTCAATACCACATCAAGTCCAAATCTAACACTAAAGAAATAAAACTTAGATGTTACTACAAGCCATTGAAACTTTCTTCTATGTTTTCTGAAAGAGCTAGTGGGACTAAGGAGAATGTGAATCATGTGGTATACCAATTTCACTGTAATAAAGATGGCTGTAATGCCTCTTACATCGGGTATACCACTAATTCTCTCAAACCCGTGTCTCACAAACATAGATGGCAGCCCAGTAAGACTTTTGGTTATTTTGAAAACGAACATGGAACCCCCAAACCCAATCTGGTTATTTATTTATTATTATTATTATTATATTATTATTATTATTATTATTATTATTATTATTATTATTATTATTATTATTATTATTATTATTATTATTATTATTATTATTATTATTATTTTATTATTATTATTATTACTATTAATATTAACAATAAATTATAAACATCAAGAACAATGATTTTATTATTACTATTTTATTATTATTATTATTATTATTATTATTATTATTATTATTATTATTATTATTATTATTATTATTATTATTATTATTATTATTATTATTATTATTATTATTATATAATACATATTATTTATTATTATTATTATTATTATCATTATTATTATTATTATTATTATTATTATTATTATTATTATTATTATTATTATTATTAATATTATTATTATTATTATTATTATTATTATTATTATTATTATTATTATTATTATTATTATTATTATTATTATTATTATTATTATTATTATTATTATTATTATTATTATTATTATTATTATTATTATTATTATTATTATTATTATTATTATTATTATTATTGTTATTATTATTATTATTATTATTATTATATTTTATTATTATTATTATTATTATTATTATTATTATTATTATTATTATTATTATTATTATTATTATTATTATTATTATTATTATTATTATTATTATTTTTATTATTATTATTATTATTATTATTATTATTATTATTATTATTATTATTATTATTATTATTATTATTATTATTATTATTATTATTATTATTATTATTATTATTATTATTATTATTTTTATTATTATACTTTCCTTACTTTTATTATTATTATTTTATTATTATTAATAATATTATTTTAATTATTATTATTATTATTATTATTATTATTATTATTATTATTATTATTATTATTATTATTATTATTATTATTATTATTATTATTATTATTATTATTATTAATATTATTATTGTTATTGTTATTATTATATATATATATATATATATATATATATATATATATATATATATATATATATATATATATATATATATATATATATATATATATATAAAGTTGTATATTTATATATTTATAGATGTATATTTTATTTTGTTATTTATATTTATATATATTATTATTATTATATATTATTATATATATTATTATTATTATTATTATATTAAGGTTATTATTATATATATATATATTATTATTATTATTACATATTATATTATGATATTATTATTATTGGCTATTACATTATTATTATTATTTATATATATATATATTATTATATTATTATTATTACATATTATTATTACATATATTATTATTATTACAGTTATATATATTATATTATATATATTATATATATATATATTTATTATTATGTATATATATATATATATACATATTTCATATTATATACATACATTCACATTACATTATTATTATATATATATATATATTATTATTATTACATATATTACATTATTACATATTATTATTATTATATATAGTGTATATTATATATTATATGATATATATATATTATATATATAAATATTATTATTATTATTATTATTATTATTATTATTATTATTATTATTATATTGTTATTATTATTATTATATAGCATATTATTATTACATATATATATTATATATTACATATTATATTATGCATAAATTATATTATTATTATTATTATTATATATATATATACATATTATTATATATTATATTATTATTATTATATTATAATATATATTATTATACATATATATATATATTATTATTATTATTATTATTATATATTACATATTACATATATTATTATTATTATATACACTATATATATATATTATTTTATTATTATTATTATTATTACAGCATAATATTTATTATATTATTATATTATATATATATATATATATATATATATATATATATATATATATATATATATATATATATACCGGTATATATATATATATATATATTATATATATTATCAGTATCGAGATAATGGAGATGTCTAAATATGGCTGCATATATTATAGATATATATATATCTATATATGGTGAGTCCAACTTTATATATATATATATATATATATATATATATATATATATATATATATATATATATATATATATATATATATATATATATATATATATATATATATATTTTTATTAAACTCTTTTTATTTCAAAAAACATTAAGAGTAAAGTTTTTATTATATACACTATTCACAATTATAAAATCACTAGAAACATATAAATAAATAAATAAATAAATAATTGTTTTAATTTTCAAGCTTTCGTTCCCGAGGGAATAGGAACCTTGTCAAGAATATACGATGGTGGTAAAGGAATCAAAACTTTTGCGAAGAACCTGATGATGATTATTTTTTTAGTTGGTTATTAGGGAATGGAAGAAAGAGGAGGTATTCAGTGCGGCGTTCAATATGGTGTCAAAATTTGTATCTCCGGGAATGCGATTGAAGTTTGAGATGTTTTTTATGCAATATGATTCAGCTATTTTCCTGTAGTTATGGTTTTTGATGTGTGCTATTGCTGACATTTGTGAAATGTTTATATGGTGGTTTTGTGTGGACCGGTGTAATGTTAGGGGGGAGTTTTGGTTGCCGGTATTGAGGTCATGTTTGTGTTCGTCTTTACGTCTTGTAAGATTGATGGTTTCTCCTATATAAACCGAGTCGCAGTTGCTACAGGGTATCCTGTACACGACTTGTAAATCCTCTTATATATATATATATATATATATATATATATATATATTATATATATATATATATATATATATATATATATATATATATATATATATATATATATATATATATATATATATGTTATATATATATATATGTATATATATATAAGCATATATATAGGGATGAAGATATAGCAGCAAGATGAACAACGGATATACTTTGGTATACATATACATATTATGTTGAGTTATATATATATATATATATATATATATATATATATATATATATATATTATATATATATATATATATATATATATATATTATTATATATTTTTATAAAAATACACATATTATAAATATATATATATATATATATATATATATATATATATATATATATATATATATATATATATATATATATATATATATATATATATACATACTCATATTTATGTATACATATATATATACATATATATATTATGGGTTATTTATATATATATCATTCACTGATGTATTTTCACCATGCTGGGATACGATCCTGGACCCTAGCAGATGAGCGTGCAAGTGTTTGACCACTACGCTACGACGAGACAAAAGAAGAATCCGAGAATACTTCTACTGTCCAAGTAGAGCATTACCACGTATTCTTCCCGCTCGCACTCGAACGTAGGGGCAAACAGGGTGCCGCGCATGGTGAATAATAATACCAAGACCGGGGGTAAATATTGCATAATAATACCTGCAACAAATTTGTATTTGTAAAAACCCCCTAATGTATTTTCACCATGCTGGGATACGATCCTGGACCCTAGCAGATGAGCGTGCAAGTGTTTGACCACTACGCTACGACGAGACAAAAGAAGAATCCGAGAATACTTTTACTGTCCAAGCAGAGCATTACTATGTATTCTTACCGCTCGCACTCGAACGTAGGGGTCAAACAGGGTGCCGCGCGCATGGCAATGTACAATACCAAGACCGGGGTTATGGCAGCGAATGTATCTGCGGGCTTGTGGTATTTGTAAATGCCCCCGATATTATACCATGCTGGATTATGACTCTGACCCAGCAGAGGCGAGCGTGCAAGTGTTGACTCATTGCGCCGCCGAGGACAAACATAATCCAGAATACGACATCCATTACTACGGTTTTTTCCCGCCAGTCAAACAGGGTGCCGTCAGCGCATGGTGAATACACCAAGACCGGGGTTGCTATGTATAGCACCCTGCAATCACAGCTTGTGAGTTTGTAAATACCGTATTATCATGCTGGGATATGATCTTGACTCCTAGATGAAGGTAAGTGTCGACCAATTACGACGCCAAAGAAGAACTCGATGCAGCCGTCCGCCAAGAGTTATTACTGCGTATTCTTCCTTCCGCACTCGGTAGGTCAGGTGCCGCGCATGCAATATTAAAGACCGCAAAAGGCGAAACTGGCATCAAATTTCCGTATCTGTACCTCGATGCAGCTTTTCACAATGCTGGGATACGATCTGACTCCTGATGAGCGTGCAAGCAGCCAACACACAATTACGATCTAGCACAAATAGCAAATCTGAAGGAGCCGTTCGCTATGCAGTTGGCGCCATTGTACTGCGTTGCACTCGAACGTAGGGCCAAACAGGGTGCCGCACATGGTGAATAATAATACCAAGACCGGGGGTTATACATAATAACCCCCGGTATTGGTATTATTATTCACCATGCGCGGCACCCTGTTTGGCTCTACGTTCGAGTGCGAGCGGGAGAAAGGTAGTAATGCTCTGCTTGTACAGTAGAAGTATTCTCGGATTCTTCTTTGTCTCGTCGTAGCGTAGTGGTCAAACACTTGCACGCTCATCTGCTAGGATCCAGGATCGTATCCCAGCATGGTGAAAATACATCAGGGAGTATTTACAAATACAAATTTGATTGCAGGGTATTGCATTTCACTTATACATAATAACCCCCGGTCTTGGTATTATTATTCACCATGCGCGGCACCCTGTTTGGCCCTACGTTCGAGTGCGAGCGGGAAGAATACGTAGTAATGCTCTGCTTGGACAGTAGAAGTATTCTCGGATTCTTCTTTTGTCTCGTCGTAGCATAGTGGTCAAACACTTGCACGCTCATCTGCTAGGGTCCAGGATCGTATCCCAGCATGGTGAAAATACATCAGGGGGTATTTACAAATACAAATTTGATTGCAGGGTATTGCATTTCACTTATACATAATAACCCCGGTCTTGGTATTATTATTCACCATGCGCTGTAACCTGTTTGGCCCTACGTTCGAGTGCGAGCGGGAAGAATACGTAGTAATGCTCTGCTTGGACAGTAGAAGTATTCTCGGATTCTTCTTTTGTCTCGTCGTAGCATAGTGGTCAAACACTTGCACGCTCATCTGCTAGGGTCCAGGATCGTATCCCAGCATGGTGAAAATACATCAGGGGGTATTTACAAATACAAATTTGATTGCAGGGTATGCAATTCACTTATATATATATATATATATATATTATTACATAAAGATATATATATATATATATATATATATATATATATATATATATAAATATATATATATATATATATATATATATATATATATATATATATATATATATATATATATATATATATATATATATATATATATTTAAACAAATTTCTGTATTAATAACATTGTCTCTTTCATCAATTAAAAGTTTCTTACTTATTTAAGTGGGCATAAAAAAGGCTATTTACCGCTACTTCATTTTAAAATAAACTCTCCCCCCAAAAAAATGGACCATTTTGGGCATTACATAATTAAATAGACTCTTTCCTCAATAACAATTAGGCATAGAATTTCTTTTACTTACAATTTCTATCGAACCTTTCTTGCACAATGAAACATGCTCTTTGTGAATAAAATAGACTCTTTCGTGCATCATGTGATAATGCATTAGTAAAGTAGACCTTTTCTTAAATAAATTAATTATATTATTTATACAAGCATTAAAAGGTTTTAGCCACCTAATTCGATAAAACATAAAAACATACTATTAAAAACATAATAAAATCTTACTTCCTTTATATCAACAGGCATATTGCTGAAGTCTCGCACGGAATGTTTCATCCACACTGGAATTTCGTTTGCGATAAGCCCAACATTTCCGATGATTTCATTTAAATTCGGAACAATACCATCAATAATAGAGCCTTTAATTTCTGAAACATATCAATATATAAATAAATTTTAATCGCTTTCCTTGCAACAGGTCTCCAGTTCAATTTTTAAAATTTTCAATCTTATAAACCTTTTTATTCTGACTCGAGACTAAAAATTACGTCCCTTCTTGAAATTTGTTATATAAATATATATATATATATATATATATATATAATATATCTATTTCATATATATATATATATATATATATATATATATATATATATATATACTCTACTATCTATATATATATATATATATATATATATATATATATATATAACATATATATATATATAAATATATATATATATATATATATATATATATATATATATATATATATATATATATATATATATATGTTTATATATACAGCTCACCATATGTATATGTAATAGCAATAATATATATATTCTTTATATGTTTATATTATAACATATATATATATAATATATATGTTATATATATATATATATATATATATATATATATATATATATATATAATATAATATATATATATATATATATATATATATATATATATATATATATACATATATATATATATATATATATATATATATATATATATATATTTTTTCTTAACAGCATAAAAGAACGCATATTTATATCTTTATCCACCCTATAGAACTGCTATATATATAACTGCTGCTCACTGCCTTGCTCTTTGCATATATATATATGTAACCTTAACCATATCATATACTGTCATGAGTCTGGTGACTCATGGCATCTATTTTGATCAACCTCCCAATCTTTTACGAAGCAGAAAAGTGTCCAGGTTAAAGGAAAAACTCATTGTTTTCTCAAAAGAAGTTCGGGTAAACAGTTGTGTTAAGTTCCAGCTTAAAAGTGCCTGAGTCATTACAAAATTGTGATTGCCGACTTTAGAAGGATTTTTACTAAGTTGTCATTATCAGCTTTCCAAGGATTATTTACGAGCTGTGATTCCAGCTTTATAAAGGATAAATTCTCCCAAAAAATTGGTATGTATAGAAATATAAAGCGATGTTTACGATGGTTTAAAATCTAAAAGTAGGGATAGGATTTATGATTTGCTGTTTAGATTTTACGAAATAGCGTTTAAGTTTAATTGAAATATAGGCAATATTAAAGCGTAAATTGTGAAAAGTTAGATACAAATAAACTAGGAGACATTGTTAGAATACGAGGAATTACCAAAGAATATTGTAAAATTTATATATGGGATCTTTTTGGTTTGAAGGACAATGAAAATTATATTAAGAATAGTCAATGATAAATGAAAGTTTAGAGTAAGAATGACATGATAATCTATATAAATATTTACAACTACGTTCAAGTAGTTTATATCTACGTATATATATATATATATATATATATATATATATATATATATATATATATATATATATATATATATATATATATATATATATATATATATATATGTATATGTATGTGTGTGTGCATGTGTGTGCGTGGGTATTGATACATACATAGTTAAAAACACATACGAAGGTGTAATAAGGATCTTTTAAGAAATGAGAAGCTCACATTTGAGAAAAGGGGCACACATGCAATTTAGGTTACAGTTGCGGTCGAAGGAATAGGTTAAATTTATTATTATTATTATTATTATTATTATTATTATTATTATTATTATTATTATTATTATTATTATTATTATTATTATTATTAATATCGTTATTGCTATTTTTATTATTATATCAAGTATTTAGGGGTTATGAGCATTAGTGTGTATCATATTACTCTGCGGAGTATTAATGTTATTTAGGTTAACTGAATCGAGTGCTAGGTTATTACTTTATTCGCTAGCTTTATAAATATTATTTGTACGAAAGGTTTTGGGGGGGATTATTATTATTATTATTATTATTATTATTATTATTATTATTATTATTATTGTGTGTGTGTGTGTATTATTGACTGTGAGTGTGTGTGTGTGTGTGTTATTATTATTATTATTATTATTATTATTATTATTATTATTATTATTATTGGTAACGATTATTAATTGTTATTCCGATAGCGTGGATAACTATTGGCGTTATTAAATTTATATTTTGCTATTAGTGAGCCAATAATTAATGGTTGGTTATTTTATGATTTTCAGGGAGACGAGTTTTGGGGACGAGTCTGGAGACGAGTTTGGAGACGAGTTTAGAGCCGAGCTTACAGCCGAGTTCAAAGCTGAGTCTAGGACCCAACTCAAGAATTGGATTCTGATTGGACTCAGACGCAAGGTTAAGTTCAATAAGGTCACGGCCGGATATTAAGGCCAAGGCTGCAATTAATAGCCAACTAAGCTTCCAGCTGAACTTAGAGGCCCAAGTTAACCCTAGGTTAGCTACTGAGGTTAAAAAAACAGACTACAGGAAGATTCCTAAGGTCGAAGGTTACCCAGGTCGGTTGTCAGTGGATCAAGGTTATTCAAAGGAGTAAAGAGCACCTTCCTAAGGATTGTTCGTCTGAATAACGACGTTAAAAGGGGAGTATTGCTCTTGTAGCTTTTATGAATAATTTAAACTAAATTTGTAAATAATAAACATAACCCGGGTTTATATTGTGTTGTATATCTTGTTCAAATTGAATTTGTATATATTATTTAGCTTAGGTTAGCAATAGGGTGTGTATAAATTAAAGTTAAAACAGTCATAGGTAGATAGGATTAATATTGAAAATACGTAATTATTCATTATTTATTATATATAAGAAAAATCAACTTTCGTGTCTTTCAATCCCTTTTGTTCTTATTTTCACTGTAACAGGAAAAGTCCTCTGTAAAGGAACGCAACCTTTTGCCTCCCTCATTAAAAAGGAGACGTAACAACAAAAATCCCATTGCAACGCAGGATCGAATTGCATCACTGGTGGCTCGTATAAAATTTACAGAAGGACAAATCACTGGTGGTGAACGAAAGGAGGACAATAAGGGAATTAATAAAGGGTTGCTGACAATTGTAATTTCTCTCTTCTTGGAAGTTTTCGCGGTCAATTGTAGCAAAGGAGGAATCTCAGGATCATTAGAACTTATGAAGAACATAAGGAAATTTGTATGGTATTTCTTGCTGGTTTGGAGAAATAAGTATTTTTTTTTCATATATATATATATATATATAATATATATTTTTTTTTGTGTTGGTTGTTAATATTTATTTTTGTTTTTCCTTTGATTTATTTAATTAAATGGGACCTTCTGATAAAGAGCAAGCTGGTAAGGTCAATATGGAGGAAACTAAGCAGCCCACTGAGAAACTGAGCGCAATTGAGCACTTGGAAGGGTTCCAAGCTGCTATAGCGGAAGATGAAAATCTGGATGTAGATCGGATGACGACAGTATTGAAAGGGATATTGCAAGCTTTGACAATTAGAAGAGGAGTTACATGTACAGGAGAAGTACCAATAGCCACAGGGCAGAAGAGTGAGGTAACAGAAGTTACCCATACAGGACAGAAGACAGATCCTAAAGGAGGTCTTAACATAAAAAATAGAGTAAGGATCGAGGATCAGGCTTACCAAAATTGGAGGATGACCCGTGATCAAAGCGTTAAGCAAAAAAACATACCAAAAAAGACATCACGATATGAAACAGATGAGGAAAGCAGCTCAGAGAGGGCAACAAGTGACCCATTTGATGTAACGAATGAGCATAGCAGCAATAAACCAAAGAGGAAGAATAAGAAAAGGAGAAGGAGGGCGGAAAGAAAATACACCTTCGATGGAAGTTCTACAGCGGAAGATGAAATAGAAGAAGCTGAGAGTGAAGTGGACCAGGGAGGAAAAAAATGGCTCAAGAGGTTAGTTGAATTGGAAGAGTCAGGTGTGGAACATACTAAAGCAGTGAGTAAGATATTTATTGTTTTGGCCGGTGAGATGGTGGAGGTGATGAAATCATTTAGGAGGAGTAATATAAAGGCTGTGAAACCTTTAAAGTATGGGAAAGAAAAAGTCCAGAAATTTGGCGTTTATAGAAGATTATGAACGATACGCAAAGGAACAATTAGGTAAGGACAAAAGTCGTTGGGCAGTGGAACTTAGGAATTTCTTAGAAGGTCCGGTATTAAGGACATACTATAGTATATACAGGGCTAAGGTCAAATATACCACCATAGTGGCTAGATTAAAAAGCTGGTGCAAGGAGGAAAAAGAAACCGAGCAAATAGATTTACAAAAAGAGTTTTGGAGATTAGAGATGCGGAAAAATGAAAAAGTGGCTGAATTTGCGCTAAGGGTTCAAACCACTTACGAGGCAGCCACTAAAGAGGAAGATAGGGACAAACAAATATTGAAGAAACAATTTTTGAATTGTCTCCCGAAAAAGATGGCAAGGAGATTTAGAATAAGGATGGGAAATGAGAAAGAAAGCCTTAAAGTAAGGTGGAAAGATGTGCTAACCTGGGCACAAGAGGAAGATGAATTGGACGACCAAGAGGAGGAATCAAGGGATGAGAGCATGCCGATATGGGCCACCCTAAATGGAGACCCAAACATAAAAAGTACATACGCAGATAAAGTGCGCTATGGAAGGCCAGTATATCAGCAGAAAACGAATACAAGGGAGTACACCAGGAAAATAATGGAAGATATGATACTGAGGTAAAAAGATGTTACTGGTGCAACAGGGTAGGACATTTTAAAAGAGAGTGTCGAAAATATAATGGGTGGTGCTTAGGATGTGGGAGTAATGAACATCGAACTGCGGAATGTGGATCAAGAAGAGGGCCCAGACAACAAGAACAAGGTTATAGAAGACAAGATCAACAGGATATGGGTGGACAAAGGCAGAATGAGAGGAAACCCATTGAAAAGAAATGCTTTTTATGCAACCAAATGGGACATTGGAGGGATACTTGTCCACTTCAGGAAGAAATAAACGAATTAATAAGGGTACGAAAACAACCAACTTCGGGAAACGAGGTAGCTCCGCCATCACCCGGGATATGTCGGAGCCAGCCCCAATGTTAGTGTGTCAACAAAGAGTCCCGGTTAGTCAGGATGGTCAGTTGCTTGACCCTGAAGTAAAAGAATTCATACCAAGTAAAAACGAAGTAGTACCTGGTCTACCACCCCAGTGGACGGAAAAGGATAGAAAGAATGAAACTGTAACAACGGGCGTGTATTGTGTGACGGATAGCACAAACATCATGGTTGAAGAACTTCTATCTCCGATATGGATCCACAGCAGGGGGAAGAGGAAAAGAAGAGGATCCTGAAGATGAAACACGTGGTAATCTTGAAGGTAATCTAGCACAGTGTATTCCAGGTGAAGAATTGGATACAAATTTAATGATGAAAGATAAGAGTTATATTTCACAAATAGATGGTAACCACAAATTAAAAGGGGTACCATGGCAGGAGGTCGAAATTGATAAGACACGCAAGTGCGCATTTCTGGACTCGGAATCCATTGTAAGTTTAATACAGGAAAAGGTGGCAAATGATTTAGAGGCCTCTGGGGATATTTGGCAAAGATGGACAATAAATGTCAAACTTATGGGTGTTCCTTCAGGGAGTGTTGAATGTAACTCAGTCGTAAAAATCAGGATCCGTACCTGGTATGGGTATAAAGAGCTATCAGCAGTAGTTGTGCAGGATGGATTGATTGCGGCAGATTTACTGTTAGGCCTGAACACTTGGTAGATACAGGGA
>JABUQX010143450.1:0-2500 GCA_015478945.1 Trachelipus rathkii | reverse complement strand
AAACAATAGGGAAATTAGCAGATATTTTGACCGCAATTATTATAAATGACGCATTTAGAGCTAATTTTAGCATATGAAAAATTGAGGTCTATTTAATCATTGTTCTATTTACTGAATAATAATAATAATAATAATAATAATAATAATAATAATAATATAATAATAATAATAATAATAATAATAATAATAATAATAATAATAATAATAATAATAATAATAATAATAATAATAATATTAATAATAATAATAATAATAATAATAATAATAATAATGATAATAATAATAATAATAATAATAATAATAATAATAATAATAATAATAATAATAATAATAATAATAATAATAATAATAATAATAATAATAATAATAATAATAATGATAATAATAATAATAATAATAATAATAATAATAATAATAATAATAATAATAATAATAATAATATTAATAATAATAATAATAATAATAATAATAATAATAATAATAATAATAATAATAATAATAATAATAATAATAATAATAATAAATAATAATAATAATAATAATAATAATAATAATAATAATAATAATAATAATAATAATAATAATAATAATAATAATAATAATAATAATAATAATAATAAAAATAATAATAATAATAATAATAATATTAATAATAATAATAATATTAATAATAATAATAATAATAATAATAATAATAATAATAATAATAATAATAATAATAATAATAATAATAATAATAATAATAATAATAATAATAATAACATTAATAATAATAATATTAATAATAATAATAATAATAATAATAATAATAATAATAATAATAATAATAATAATAATAATAATAATAATAATAATAATAATAATAATAATAATAATAATAATAATAATAATAATAATAATAATAATAATATAAATAATAATAATAATAATAATAATAATAATAATAATAATAATAATAATAATAATAATCATAATAATAATAATAATAATAACAATAATAATAATAATAATAATAATAATAATAATAATAATAATAATAATAATAATAATATTAATAATAATAATAATAATAATTATAAATAATAATAATTATACTAAAAATTATTATAATAATAATAATAATAATAATAATAATATAATAATAATAATAATAATAATAATAATAATATTAATAATAATAATAATAATAATAATAATAATAATAATAATAATAATAATAATAATAATAATAATATTAATAATATTAATAATAATAATAATAATAATAATAATAATAATAATAATAATAGCAATGTTTACATAATTTATCAAATGTTTCAAAAACCTTCATAATATTTTCTCATCAGCTTTTTACAGGACAATTCTGAATTAAATAAAATTGACGCTTTTTTCAATAAATAATCCGAGCTACATATATATATATATATATATATATATATATATATATATATATATATATATATATATATATATATATATATATATAATATATATATATATATATATATATATATATATATATATATATATATATATATATATATATATATATATATATATATATATAATATATATATATATATATATATATATATATATATATATATATATATATATATATATATATATATAATATATATATATATATATATATATATATATATATATATATATATATATATATATTTATATATTATTAAATATATATATATATATATATATATATATATATATATATATATATATATATATATATATATATATATATATATATATATATATATATATATATATATATATATATATATATAAATATATATATATATATATATATATATATATATATATATATATTTATATATATATATATATATATATATATATATATATATATATATATATTTTTATATATATATATATATGTATATATATATATATATATATATATATATATATATATATATATATATATATATATATATATATATATATATATATATATATATATATTAGTGATGGGACGATTATGTTTTGCCGATACCGATGACGATGACGATTAGAGCAAATTTTGACGATGACGATGACGATGACGATTAATTGAAAATTTTTATAAAATTTCTCTCTCTCTCTCTCTCTCTCTCTCTATATATATATATATATATATATATATATATATATATATATATATATATATATATATATATATATATATATATATATATATACATAAATATATATATATATATATACATGTTATATACATATTATATATATATATATATATATATATATATATATATATATATATATATATATATATATATATATATATATATATATATATTTATATATATATATATATATATATATATATATATAAATATATATATATGTATATATATAAGGTGTAGACAGGAGGTTCAGGGTTCAACCTCCCAAGCTATTTAGCGATCAAAATTTTTGATTATGAAGTCATAATATTAATAATAATAATAATAAT
>JABUQX010143449.1:5000-7500 GCA_015478945.1 Trachelipus rathkii | reverse complement strand
ATATATATATATATATATATATATATATATATATATATATATATATATATATATATATATATAGCATATATATATATATATATGTATCTGTATATATATATATATATATATATATATATATATATATATATATATATATATATATAATATATATATATATATATATATATATATATATATATATATCGATATAGTTGTGGCTTTAAACCAAATAGCACCTATATATATATATATTATTATTATTATTATACAAACACTTATTCCCGCTTAAGCGGGGTAGTGGTACGTGCAGCTTCCCTAATTCATATTTTCCTTCATCTCGCCCTCACCCACCTCCTCCATTCCATTCTATCTCTCGCCAACACCCTACCTTCCTCCACCCTCATCCCTCTCTCTTCCAGCATTTCCTTTATTCCATCCATCCACCTTCTTCTCGGTCTCCCCCTTCCTCTTCTTCCTATCCCCTCCGCCTCCCAAACTCTCCTAACCACCCTCTGTTCCTCCATTCTCTCCAGATGTCCAAACCATCTTAACATTCCCTTCTCCGCTCTTCTCACCAAACCATTCTTCCAATCACATCTCTCTCTTATCACCCTATTCCTAATCCTCTCTCTTTTACTAACCCCACATACCGCTCTCAACCCTTTCATCTCAAACACTTCCAACTTCTTCTTGGACCTAGCATTCAACCCCCATGTTTCACACCCATATAGTACCGCTGGAACACATATTTTTTCAAACATACTTATCTTAAGTTTATGTGATAAATCCCCCCTTTCCATAATTCCCTCAGACCACTCAATGCTCTCATTCCTTCTCCTACTCTGTGATCTATCTCTTCCTTCATCCCTCCTTCCTTACCCAAATCCATCCCTAAATATCTGAAAACCTTTACTTCTTCTAATACTACACCTCCTACTCTTATCTCTAACCCCATCCCCTCATCTGTTTCATCCTCCTCAAACACTAACACTTTACTCTTTCCTGGGTTTATCTTAAGACCCTTTTGTCCACACACCCTCTCAAACTCCTTCACCAAATACTACAGCCCTTCTGAATTCTTCGCCACTAAGGCAGTATCATCCGCAAATAGTATCATGTTCACTTCCCATCTATCACCCCTATCCATCAATTCCACCCCTCTCCCCTCCCTCATCATTCCTCTGCAGACACTCTCCATAAATAAATTGAAAAGCCACGGTGACATTACACATCCCTATCTTAACCCTCTCTTTACCCCAAACATCTCACTCTCCCCCCCTAATACTCTCACACACATTCTGCTATTCCTATAAAAGGCCCTAATACCTTTACCTAATTTACCCCCTACTCCATATTCCTCCAGCACCTTCCATAATTCCCCCCTCTTCACTCTATCATATGCTTTCTCCAGATCAAGAAAACACCCGTACACT
Organism: Trachelipus rathkii; assembly: GCA_015478945.1. Lineage (NCBI taxonomy): Eukaryota > Metazoa > Arthropoda > Malacostraca > Isopoda > Trachelipodidae > Trachelipus > Trachelipus rathkii. Next base: position 6,085 of record JABUQX010143449.1, on the reverse strand, counting down.
TTCCCTTTCCTTTCTATACCTTTCTCCACAAGCATCTTCATCGTGAATACTTGATCCACACACCCCCTTCCCACCCTAAATCCTCCTTGTTCTTCCCCCATTCTCTCCTCCGTTAAATCTCTCACCCTCTCAATTAGTATTCTCCCATACACTTTCCCTACTACACTCAAAAGACAAATACCTCTATAATTCCCACACTCCATCCTATCCCCTTTCCCTTTATACAGGGGAACCAAACAACCATCCTCCCAATCCTGTGGAACCTCTCCCCTCCTCCAACATAAATTATATAACCTATACAGCCATTCCTCCACCCCTCTGCCTCCCATCTGTAACATTTCCATACTCACACCATCTAGACCTGTGGACTTTCCTTTTTTTCCTTTAGTTAACGCCCTAATAATTTCTTCCATTTGTATTTCCATATCCCCTTCCTGCCCCACTTCCCCCCCCACCCTCACCTCTTGTAAATCCTCCTCATCTCTCCCACCCATTTCATTCAATAATCCTCTAAAATATTCCCCCCATCTTTTCCTCACCCTATCCTCCCCTCCTATCCATTCCCCTTCCCCTCCCTTAACCCTCTCCCCTAACCCCTCCATCTTCTTCCTTTTTTTATTTACTTCTTTCCAGAATATCTTGCTCCCCGTTTCAAAATTTTCTGTCACTTTTCTACACCATTCATTATTTGCATTTCTCTTCGCCCTCTCCACCGCCCTCTTTGCTTCCACTCTAACCCTTCTATATTCCTCCCAGCTTTCCCTTCTCCTATTCCCCAACCATTTCACATAAACCTCTTTTTCCTTTTCACCAACTCTTTCACCTCCTCACTCCACCATTCACTTCCTTTCCTTCTACTTGCTCCCACCTTTTTTACTCCACATATCCTTCTGGCCTCTTCACAAATTGTCTCTTTAAATCTCATCCACTCCTCCTCCACTTCCCTAATTTCCGTCCCTCTCACGTCCCTCCACCTATCCTCCATACCCCTCATAAACTCCCTCTTACACATTGCCTCATCTAATTTTTCCACCTTTATGACTTCTATTCTCCTCTTTTTTTCTCTTTCCCTAACCGTTACCTCT
>JABUQX010143447.1:35000-37715 GCA_015478945.1 Trachelipus rathkii | reverse complement strand
GCAGAGCATATGCACATAGCAGCACACACACACACACATTTGTAATACACAATCACACACAAATCACATAAGGGCACATTCTTTCAATATATATAAAATTATGGTCTTCTAAAATTGCTGTAATATTTCTTCTATTTTCTCTGCAATATGTTTTTTAATGCGTTGTCTGCAGCTGAATATCAACTGGTACGCCTTCCGTGAGATTGATTTAACAGCTTTGGCAGCCGCCAATGCTAATGACACACTAAGTTCTAGCGGAGAACAACAAAGAACCAGCCGTATAAAACCACAAAGCTAGTTGACTTTGGTCAATATGAAAACGAAAACACATTAAACTTTAGAAAAAATAATTTATAATATGTTAGTAATTAGTAATTACTTACTTCATTATCTATGGGAATGTTTTTATACAATTGTTTCTAGTACTATACCCTTAAAAATTTCAGTTCGGCAAACATATAAGGTCTTCATAATTTTATTTCCTGCCAAGATTTAGGAGTGGTGCCCCCTGCCCCTCCTACCTACGCCCACATATATATATATATATATATATATATATATATATATATATATATATATATATATATATTTTTATGTTTTTATATATGTTTTTTTATATATATATATATATATTATATATATATAGAGAGAAGTATATATATATATATATATATATATATATATATATATATATATATATATATATATATATATATATATATATATATATATATATATATATATATATATATATATATATATATATATATATATATATATATATATATATATATATATATAATTTGTGCTATTAGAGTGTTGTTTTAATTTTTGTTTTAAGTGCATCAGTATTTTAATGTCATATTAGTCTAAGTTGTTTTAATTATTTATAAATAAGCGCTTTCAAGAAGACTGATGGAACATAAACTGACCTTTCTTACGACCGAAATCTTAAGATAAGTTTTTAGTGTTATACCTTTTTGACTTTTTAAGTTTTACGCATTTGATTTATTCATTAATGTAGCTTTTAGCTTTTTTTTTAAAGTTTCAAGGAAGATTAATTATTGGTATCCGATTTTTTTGGTTTCATTTGCGCTCGTAAATTTGTGAAGCTGTGCGAGTGCGTGATTTTTAACTTTTAAGGTTTTGTTTACTTTACATATTTACTGATAACTGATTTAGTTAGTCTTGTTTCCATTTTTATAAACATAAATTTTAATAATTTTTATTTTTAATATTTCAATGCGTCTATAGCATTTATTTGCTTAATTTTTTTTTTTTTAAATTTTGTTTATCATTTTGTACGTTCTAGCTCAGTGTGTTTGGCGTCGGGATTTTTAATAAAAACCCAATTCAGTTGGTTTTTTGGGTGGGCTGTGTATGGTCGATTGTGTGTGTTTGTTTTTGTGTGGGTGTCTGTTTGAATGACTGGACAGAGAAGATGTAGGGGTGGGTGCAGGCTGGGGTTCTCTATTGACTTTTCCAACGTCCGTGGCCTGAATGCTAATCATGAATCTGTGGAATATCACCTCGCTAACTCTCTACCTAACATTTTATTACTGTCTGAGACCCAGCTAGCCAGGGATTCTTTTTCAAATAAACTTAATATCTCCAACTATAACCTTTTCTATAATTTCAGACTAAATGGTGGAGTCTGTGCCTATATAAACATTAACACTCCTGTAACACGTCTTGAGAATCTTGAATCTCCTAATTTCGATGTTCTGTGGCTTAAAATCTTTCTCCCTACTACTACCATTATCTTGTGTTTCTGCTACTGCTCCCCTAACGGAACAGATTTTCACCTCCTTTTTGAATATCTTACTACTTCTCATGAGACTGTTACTTCTTCCCATCCAAATGCTGAGATCATCTATTTAGGTGATTTCAACGTTCATCACACTGAGTGGTTGGGCTCCTCTCATACTGATGCAGGAGGGGAGGAGGCCAAAACATTCAGTATTCTCAACGATCTGGAACAGTTAATTAAAGAACCTACACACATACCAGATCGTCCTAACCAATTCTTGAACACGCTTGATTTATGTTTCACCACTACTCCTTCTCGATATAAATACACCATTTTCCCTCCTATCGGTAATTCTGACCACAATCTTGTAGCTCTTAATTATAAAACTTTTCTCCAGAAGCTCCACCATGCCCTAAACGTACTTTCTTGGCACTTTAATCGGGCTAATTGGGGCGTTGCGTCGTTTCTTTGCAAATTATGCTTGGAGTGAATCTTGCTTTGACTCGGTGGACGCTTCGGTCACCGCTGAAAAGGTGGGGGCCGTAATCGTCGAGGGCCGTAATCTCTATCCTTCTTCAGCCAAATCTTTTCTCCACAACCATGGTCTGGATGGGAGGTCACCTGCCCATTCAGAGAGAGACATTGCCTACTACATGGAAAACCTTGCCTCCTATCACCTACTAATTTCCATTCTGCCTGAAATCGTTGCAGAGCTATTATTCGACAGGCTAAGAGCACTTTCACTAAAAGAAAAAGACAACTACTGATCTCCTACTGATAAAAATCTGGCCTCTTGCCAAAAAAGACCCTAATAATCCTTTGTAAATCTGCCTTCTCCACTTTTTCACCTGACGGTTCTGTAGCTAACTCTCCTACTGAAAAGGTTAATCTCTTCGGCGTCCTTTTTTTTCATCTAATTCTACCCCTGAACGATACCGGCATCTCTCCTCCTGCTTTTCCCTCTC
>JABUQX010143447.1:27500-30000 GCA_015478945.1 Trachelipus rathkii | reverse complement strand
GCTAAGCGAGTGCTCTACCTCTGAGCTAGGAGCGCTCCTTTTATATATATATATATATATATATATATATATTATATATATATATATATATATATATATATATATATATATATATATATATATATATATATATATATATATATATATATATATATATATATATATATATATATATATATATATATATATATATATATATATATATATATATATATATATATATATATATATATATATGTATGTATTAATATATAGACGTTTTAGAGGTCAAAAAAAGCTACAGTTTGGTGTTTATATAGTCAAAATCGGCTGAAAATTTCGAATTTTATGTCCATTTTAAGGGGGGGTGAAAATTGGGCTTAGCGTGAAGCAAAGAATGGCGCCAACCCTTAAAAATTGATGATGATGAAATTAAATGAATTGTTATGGTTCGTAACTTCTTAATAGTGATGAATTCATAGTTTATACACTATACAAGCTAGAACCACAAAAACTAGTTTGCGTGAGCCGCGTGACAAGTGTCTATTAGTTTTAGTTATGATAAGTTAGCAAAAATGTTTTATTACCTTTTTTTTTTTTATCGAAATGGAATGGTAAATTAATTATAATATTAGTCCCTGAAATTTTCTTTTCAGTAGGATGGAGTTGGAATCTAAAACTTTCAAGAGAGTGGAGTCGGAGTCGGAAGCGGAGTTGGTGTCGGTAATTTTCCAGAGGGTGGAGTCGGAGTCGTAGTCGGTAATTTTCAAGAGGTCGAAGTCGGAAAACTTTGAACCGACTCCACAACCCTGGTGGTAACTAATATTAAATCTAAACTAGCGTTAGACGCCTTGGATTTTCAGCGAATTTCGCAATTACATTTGTTTCAAATTCGTCCATTTTTTCACTTACTAATTTTCTATGAATACTCATCCTACATAATCCCTTAAGCCTGTCTTGGTTCATTGTATTTCTAAGCCAAGTCTTTACTCTTCGTAGAGTGCTGAAAGACCTTTCAATGGTACTTGCTGAACACAGTAGCACTAGTGCAATTAATAGACAGGTTTTTGATTTGAAGAAAAAAGGGGTCGGCTTCTTTAATGACTTCAGTAAGTTCCAAGTCTTTCAACTTTTGTTTTTACATTTTTTTTATCCAGCCACAAGGTATACCATAAGTCAGTTTAGGTATGAATTTTGTTGATATCAAGATCATAAAACTCTGAAAAGCATTTTACTTTCTGACGCAAACTGCCTCCGGGAGCTCCTAACAAAAGAAACGGATGCAAATGAAAAAGATGAATAGCTGGTACGTAGTTTTCTGAAAATCTAGTCTCTAAAGAAGATGAAAGTGAGTCAAGATAAGGCACAAATACAGAACACTTCCACAATTCAACAGAAGTTTCTGCAGGATGACTGGTTTTATGTTGTTGGACTTGTACTTTTCTAGGTGGTGCAAGTTCTAATAAGAACTCAGCAGTAATAACATTGGCTGATAAGAGCAGATCAGCAATTATTTGTTCAGCAGTTTTGCAGTGGTCTATGAAAACTTTCAAAATTCTTTGGACATGATCAGAGCACTGCATAAGGTCAATATTTTTTGTTTTAATAATGTTAGCCACTGGTTCAACAAAAGCAAAATATTTGGCTATTACGGAAGAGATAATAAGGAAATTGGATCTTGTTGCCGAACAGTATAATAGAAAATCTATTTTTCTTGTTTGATTGTTGCCCACTTTTGACAATTTTTCTAACCTTTCAACGATTTTTATCATATTTGTATGGAAAGTTGCAATACTATAATATTTTTGAGCCGAACGGGTTTCACAAAGTTTAGGCAAGTTGGGAATATATTTTCTTCTTAGGGTAGAGTCTCTGGAAAAGTTTGTTTTTTATTGTGGCAATAGTATTTCGAATTTCCGGAATAATGTTTAGGTTATTAATGACCAAATTAAGCCGATGGCTTACACAGTGAAAGTATAATCCTTTTATATATTTTTCCCGCAGTTACTTTTGAATTTCATGTTCTTTTCCTGCCAATCCTGCGCAGCCGTCGTACCCCAGACCAATGCATAAACTCGGATCCAAACCTTCTTTCTTAAAAACAAATCAATCGTTTTGGAAGTGGTTTTATCATCCATCCCTTCAAGAACTTCAAACGCCAGAAATTTTTCTCAACAGTCATTTTTCCAAGAGCGTAAAACCATAATCCTATAGATAATTGTTCATTGCCTGACAAATCCGCAATTTCATCGGCCAATATGGAGTAGACATCAATTTTTTTTGCATCTGCGACAAGCATGTTTTTTTTTATGATAATTCCACACAAATTGACAAGTTGAATATGTCCTTGAATATGTTCTATAAAATTCCACATCATCATCACTTTCTATTCGAAGTTTTTATCAATTCTTCAAAAACTCCCTCATGCAGGCCTATACCTCTTAAAGGTAAACGTTATGGGTTCCGCAGAAAATTATGGTCTTCAAAATTGTTGTAATATTTATTTTTTGCAATTGTTTTT
>JABUQX010143447.1:5000-17500 GCA_015478945.1 Trachelipus rathkii | reverse complement strand
AATGTATTTTCAGTTTTCACTAACAAACCCTTAAAAACGCCTTCTGGCAAACATATAAGGTTCATTTTTTATTTCGACAAGATTTGGGACCAAGTGCTGCACACTGCCCCCTCAAAACACCAGCCACATATGCCCATGGCCGTTTTCGTTTTTGCATTTGTGCTTACGAAACGTTAATAATGTTCGAGTTTGCATTCGTTTTTGTGAAACAGCGCAAAATCGTGAAAAATGCTCACCAAATGTAAGGAATTTCCTTAATTCTGTAGGGTTGCTATTCCCCACGCTTCACCGAATTTGGTACGATTCTTACGAAAAAATAAACAAGCGAATAGCGGCTGACGTGGTAAGTTGTTTAAATTGATGAATGTTTCATTTAATAAATTAAACTTTAAATCAATTTCTTCAAGCAATAAACTCCTCTGTGTTGATCAGTTATTTGTAATATAAACCATTAGTTAATGTTTTATTGGTTTACTCCAAAACCACGTGCTCCATCACAACAGCATATTCCAATTATTTGCAAACAAACGTTACTCTACAAGGTATCGCGTTTGTTTATGCACGAAATTCGTGCTAATACAGGGTAAGCATTTCTTATCGAGCGTAAGCACAAATAACAAAAAAAAAACAGTGTACATTACGAGGTAATCCTCGTGCCAAAAAATAAATTATTAAAATTAATTGTCGATCATGCAAGTTACTGAATTTTAATTTTATCAAAGTTTCTTTTTGATATTTTTAATAGAAAATCTATTCAAAATTTTTAAAAAAGTTAAAGAGAATTTCAATAAATTAAAATATTTCGACAACGCTTTTAAATACTAAACATGCTGAATTATTTATGGGTAACTTTAAATAAACTTTTAGTGTAATAATATTTATTTTCTTATTTTTTTTTATTATATTTTCTATTTTCTTTATGATTTATATAAAATAATTTTCAATCATGTGAATAAAACATATATATTTATATAAATTTTTCAAAATAATTAATTTTGGAAATAGATATATATAATCTTAAAATAAAAAATATACCAGAACTTGACATATATATATATATATATAAAAAAAAAAAAACTACCTATTAACGTGCTTTATCCCCTATGCAGGGGTAACACGAGTTACAAATCGAACTTTAAGGCCATTCTTAATGCGCCATAACGCGATTTGCAGCAAAATTTTATTCTTCGTTGGATAAAGGCCAGCTAATTTACATGTAATAATATATATGTATAATGTAATAATAATAATAACAATATATATATATGTATATATGTATATATATATATAATAATATAAATATATATATAATAATATAATATAATATATATATATGTAGTATATGTAATAATATATATATATAATATATGTATATATATATATAATAATATATATAATATATATATATATGTAATATGTAATAATATAAGATAACTATATGTAATATATTAATATGTGTATATATAATAATAATAATATCAATATATAATAATATATATATATATCAATATATATATAATATAATATCTCAGCAACAATATAATATATATATGTAATATAATGAAAAGGATGATTAGTTTGTAAAGTAAGTTAAAAAAAAGTGAAATTCAACCAAAAAAAGAAAAACGCAAAAATTAAAGTACAGTAAGGCGAGAGTTTCATTAGAAAGAGGAGCTCTAGAGCTTTAAAATGAACCTATTTTCATGATGGAAAACGGGGGAAGAGTACTTCAAATTTTCTTCCCAACCTTACTATAAGTTAAGGAAAGAAGAGGGTATAGAAGGATATCTTCCTCCCCAACGAAGAGTGAGGCAACGATAATATCCCCCTAAACAAGGAGGTTACATAACGACAAACTACCCATCGCTTCTTTCTCGCATTGGGAAGCTTTGGAATAAGAAAAAGAAAATTTTGGGAAAATAATAAGGATATTATTATAGGCCTACTAATTTTTGTGGATTATTAATAAATAATAATAATGTATATTAATAATAATAATAATAATAATAATAATAATAATATAAATAATAATAATAATATAATAATAAATAATAATAATAATAATAATAATAATAATCTATAATAATAATAATAATAATAATAAATGATATTAATAATAATAATAATAGTGATAATGATAATAATAATAATAATAATAAAATAATAATAATAATAGTAATAATAATAAGATTAAAAATATTAATATTAATAATAATAATATGAATAAAAATAAATAAAATAAAAATAAAATGATAATAATAATAATAAATAATATGTAATAATAATAATAATAATAATAATAATAATAATAATAATAATAATAATAATTAATAATAATAATAATAATAATAATAAATAATAATAATAATAACTAATAATGGACTTAAATGGTGGCCCGATTTTTCTAATAGTCTCGAAATAAAGTGTAATAAAAGATCGAAATTCCACCAAAGCTGGCGATATTGTAACAACGGACGATTTTTACGATAAAAAGAAAAAAAAAAATGGAAAAAAAGAAAATAAAAAAAAAAGGGAAAAAACGAAAAGAAGAACAAAAAAACAAAAACAAAAAAAAACGTACAAACATTCGAATTGGGTTAAGTTAAAATTAGTGTATACGTTTAATTATAATGATTAATGAAATAACAATAAAAATTAATTTAAATTTCACAGTTAACAATGATGATTGTCGATAATAATGTTTTTTTTTAAATGTGTTTAGTTTTACAAAAAGAATAACAGATCTTTATTTCAATTGAACCATTTTTTAAGGTATCGCATGCTGCCTTTCATGAAAATACGCATTGACAACTCGAAGAAAGCTAAAGTGGCAACCTTGAAACTCGCCCAGCTTTTTCAAAGACCAAAGTGCGTATCTTGTTGAAACGAAGTTTTAGATTTATTTAGATAGGGATCCTTTTTATGAAAATTAATTAATTAATTTTAAGTGTGAATTTAATACTTAAGAAAAATTTTCCAGTAATACGCATATGACTAAAATAGAATTTTAGTTTTGTTAAGTTGGGAAATTTATTATTATAATTTTGTGAAGTCGTAATCGACTACAAATACTATTATATCTTGTACGAAATATTTTAGTGAGTCAAATGAAATGAGTTGTGAGGGCAACGCATGGGGCCCAGGAAGAATTACTATTTTAATTCAGGCCCCATAGGAGTCACCATTGTAAAAGGGGCCGGCCCCCTTCTATAATAATCATGTACGTTATGGTTGTAACGGTTGTTCTTGTGCTAGTAAAGGACTAGGTGGCACTCATTCTGTAGCTCGAAAGGCGGGCAATTTTTGAATGTATCAGAGTCTTAAAGGAACGAGTTTGAAGGTGAAGTTTAACACTCCCGCCTCGGAGCACTGACCCGATAATAACAATAATGCCATATCAAAAAAAAAGCATAATTTGATAATTCTGTGTATAAAAATAAAGAACCGATGGTAATTAATTGTGAAAAAAGTAACTGTATGGCATACATTTGTCAAATGGAGTTAAAAGAAGAAAGAGGGTAAAGAAAAAAAGAAAGAAAAATATTTTATTGTTCACAGATACTAAATTGAGAGATGTAATAGGAAGAAAAAATAATGACTTCCCGTTGAAATTAATTGCCAAAAAAATAAATAAATTGTGAAACATATTAAATTCTTAAAAATATACCCATTGTTCTAATGTGAAGACGATAACCTATACAATTGTTTTATAGTTTTATTAAAGAAGAGGAAACTTAATTCAAATCATTTCATATCTAACATTGTCAAAGCTAGTTTTCTGGCCAAGATATATATATGTATATAATATATATATATATATATATATATATATATATATATATAATAATAATAATACATATATATATATATATATATATATATATATATATATATCTCTACTCTCTATATGCTCAACTCTACTCTCATATATATATATATATATATATAATATATAATATATATATATATATATATATAATAACTTTATATATATATATATGCTCTATATATCATATATATATTATGTAAAAAAATATTACATTATTATGATCTTATGTTATGTATATATAAAATGTATTGTTTTATTTTTATATACTGTATATAGGAGTAATAATAATAATAATAATAATAATAATAATATATATATATATATATATATATATATATATATATATATATATATATATATATATAACTATATAATAACATAATATATATGTATATATATATATATATATATAAATATATGTATATAATAATAATATATATATATATATATAATATATATATATATATATCTTATACCATATATATATATATATTATATATAATATATATATATATATATATATATATATGTATCTATATCTTGTCTTTTTACTCTTTTTAATTCAGTATTGAGTGTGATTTGATTTTTCTGATCTTATTGAATAATAAAAATGATTAAAAATAATAAAAATAAATTTTTTAATAAAAAAAAAAATTAACTAAAATACAACATGAGCTTGGTTTTGAATGCACCCTAAAATGTATTTGGAATTTGCCATGACGTCAGAGGTCTTTTGTTATGACTTTGGATTTTTGACGAATGGCAAAAGCCCCAACCCTAATCTCTTGCAACATTTGAGCAATGAGAAAAAGGTGCAGACCTAAAATACATTTCTCTGGAGCTAGAACTATGTTTCTAGTTCTGCCACAACTGGCATAATAATAATAAAAAAAGGATTTAATAATCAAGTACAATACTTCAAATGGCCAAAGAATAAAAAAGAAAATAATAATAACAAACTAAAAAGTTTTATTATTTTTTTTTCATATATTTCAATAAGTGGCCTAGGCCACCATACCTAGGCCTGAAGATAAACAAGAGGCTTGGGACAACACCTCAGGATGAGGAGAGATTTATTAATTGGAGGATCTTCTTTTCTAAAAAGGGTAAGCATTTCAAACTAAATTCATTTTAGCTGTTGGTGTAATTTAGTTTTATTGCCCTCCATATTTATTATGGCATGAAAGAATAGAGAATCTTACCTAAATTATTATTAATAACTAATTACCTAAAAGTTTACTATCTAAGTTTCAAAGGGATTTGAGATAAGTTTTAGATTTTAAATGTAATAATAATAATATAATATGTATCAATAATAATAATAATAATAATAATAAGTAAATAATAATAATAATAATAATGAAACAGACTATTACAAAAGATTATCATTTAACGATGGTTCATTGGTTCGATAGTAAAATTGGTAATAGTTTCACAGAAGAGGAAAGAACATCAGCTACTCAAAGAGGACTTCTTTCCCCATATTTTTTTAATAAATTTTTTTATGATTAATAAAAACCCCTATAAATAGTTGTAAAGTTTTTATAGTAAAAATTTTAAAATCAACTATCTTTGAAAGATCCCTCTTTTTATTCTTTCTTCATATAATTTTATGCATTCATATATTTTTCTGTGAATGGCGCAGTCGACAGGATTACTTTCTCTTGAATTTCCTCTACAGCTGATATTCCCTCCTCATTCTGGTGTGTTTGGCCTTAAAAATATTTGGCCTTGTGAAACCACATAGGCCTATTGAGACAAAAGTTAGAAAAATTGAATATAGGAAAAAATAGACTGGTTTGCAAGCCACATGGTAAAATAATAGCAAAAAAATAGGGTCTGTTAAAAATATAAAAGCCTGTATAGAAAATATAGGCACAAAAACATACCATATACGGTATATTTAGTACTGTATATTTATTAATACTGTGTTAAAACTGTAAACATTGATAATAATAATAATTAAAAGCCACATAGGCATATCGAGACTGACAAAATATAAAAATATAACATATATACAGTACATAACTTATGTACTGTATAGTGTATAAAATAGATAAAGTTGGAAACCACATACCGATTATATCAGGACCTTCTATATATATATATAAAAAAGTTTAATAAATACATCAAATAAAATAAAAAAATAATATACCGTATGTATAGTACGTAACCTTTAATATTGCTACCTATTAAACATATAAAATTATTTACAATATTAAAATATTTACATAGATTATTTTTAATATGGATGCAGTGGACCCAAATGTAGAGTTAAAATTTGTTGAAGAAATAATTAGTGATGGGGCAAGCCCAACCTCATTATTTCAACAAGTTTTGACTCTCGTTAAAAGACGAGGAACCAAGAGGTCCATTATTACTAAATTAGTTAATAAAATAACAGCTGATATAGATTTATATACATCTAATGAGTTAAAGGGTGTTATCTTAAATTTAAAAACAAAACTAAAAGAAGTTACAGAGTTGGACAATAAAATAATAAATATTTACGCTGACTGTCAAGAATTCACATTTGAAAACGCAGATAAAATTTGTGATAATCATAAGTACTATGCCTTTGGGACTCATCCCTTGAACGATGGTGAAAATTGAAAATAAAATAAGTCCTATGCAGAATATTTCTTCTAATAATAATCACATTGAAACTGGTTTCTCTGGTTTAAAAAGACCCGAACTCCAGCTTCCTGAATTTGATGGAAAGCCTGAAGACTTTGATAGGTTTATAAAAAACTTTGAAGAAATAATGGATAGAGAGAAATACAATAAATTTGCTAAACATTCTTGTCTAATGAAACAACTCAAAGGGCCAGCTAAAATTTTAATACAAAAAAGCCCTTTGGCAGATATGGATTATGATATGGCCAAAAACTTATTAAAAAGTGCCTTCAGTAACAAGTCTTTACAACAATATTCAGTTATTGAAAAACTGATAAAATTAAAATTAACCAATAGTTTTATACTTGGATCAGTGATGCCAAGTCTAATAGAAAGTCAAGTGAATGGCAAAAATAACTAAAAATAGGTGATTTATAATGCATTTTGTGAATAGTTTTACCCAGAAATATATCATTTAATATATAAACAGTACAATAATACATATCTAATTCAAAGATGAAATTTTAAATAATGCATTTGAAGTTCATAATAGAATTAGGAAGAGTGGGTTAGTAAATACAAAAACAAATGCAAATACATACACTACTAAAACTACATCACAATTGGAGAAAAAAACAGTAGCTTTAGCTACTAACATTGATGTGAATCAAAAACAAAAAACAAATACTGAAACAACAAAAAGGGTGGGTTGTTCCATTTGTCAAACATTACAAACATCAGATTGTATGGACCATAAATTGTATAGTTGCCCAACTTTCAAAACACCTGAATCCAAATTGCAAAAAATTAAAGAATTGGGAGGTTGTATTAAATGTGGGTACTTAAATCATAAAATTGAAAACTGTAGGTTTAAATTTAATGCGAAATGTAGAAATTGTAATTCATGGCACTCCGCATTTTTATGTATTAAAAAACAAAGTGGACCTAATTCAACTCAAAAACCAAAAAACAATAAAAATAAAAATAATGCACAAGCAGAAACATCAACCAATGTTGTGGAATTAAATGTTACTCCTGTAGAAAATCCTTCTTCAGAACAAGTAGCAAATTGTTTGTTATTAAGTTCCTTAAATGTAACCAGCACTCAAAACATCACCCTTCCTACCTTCACCACAACTTGTATAAATAAAAACAATAACAACCAAGATTTGAGGGTTTTATATGATTCTGGGTCTGAAATAAATTTTATATCTCAAACAGTAGCACAAAAAATTAAATATAAAGTTGTACAGTCTGAAATAATGCTTAACATAAAAGGTTTCAATGAAAGCAAATATTACAAAACTTCTATTATAGAAGTTGATATAAAAATAAATAATAAAAATAACAGTATTGTTGCAGCTGTTGTCCCTTCAATACAAACCAAAGTGAATATACCTTCCCCTCAAATTGTAAAAGCATTTGAAGAACATAAAATACCTTTAGCTGATAAACACCTGAGAAATAAGAATAATAAGGAAATCCATATACTATTAGGTGTGAATGGAGCCCATAATACCAATAAATGCATGCTCATTTGGGTTAACAAACAACAGTTCACTGTTATATTACACTTCTTTAGGAATCTTATTAGCTGGGGACTTAAATAAATTAATAAAAAATCTGCCATATTTGAAGTATATAAAGAAATTTACAGACTGACTTGCTCGCAAAAAATGTCAAAATAGAAAATAAGATGGAATGACTAGAAATGAATTACTCTATCTCATCTCTAGCTCAAAATAATAATACTAGCATAGAATTGGATGATGATCTAGTAAATAAAAATTTAAATGATTTATTAAATTACGATAGTTTTGAATGTCCTAAAAAATTCTCAGAGTTAGATATGGAACTTATTAAATACTTGATTACAAATACACATGTAGATATGGATACAGGTCGATTGATTATGCCTTGTTTATGGAATAATAAATTAATAAATTTTTTGCCAAATAATTTTTATTTGGCTAATTCTGTATTGAAATCAATACTTAAAAAAATATAAAAAAGAGCCTCTAAGTAGAAGCATATAATGTCATTTGACCAACTTAACAGGTATCATTCGACATGTTAAATAATACAGTAAAATAATAATAAAGTTTCATTTTTAGCTCATAATGCAGTTTTTAGAGATCATGTAGAAACGACAAAATGCAGAATTGTATATTTGTCGAACCTATGCGATAAAACCCAAAAAACTAATTTATCACATAATAATGTTAGCTTACCAGGACCTAATTTAAATAATAGACTAGATATAGCATTAACACTACTTAGGTTCAATCAGTATCTGCTGGTATTCGATTTGGAGAAAGCCTTTCTCAATATTAAATTGCCTTTTGAGGATACTGAAAGATTCCATTTTGTGGACATCAAAAATATAAAAGAAAATGATTTTAGTATTGTTTCTTATAAATTAATGTGACTTCCGTTTGGTATTAGATGTAGCCCTTCCATTCTCATGGTAGCACTTTATATAATATTAATATTGCATGTTCATACTTGTGAGTTTGAATACGAACTTAAGGAGAAGATGTGTATAACTTGTGTCTTTATATGAATAACTTAGGTTATTCTTCATCTTCTGAAAGTGAAATTATTCTTGCTTATCATAGGTCTCATGTAATATTTAACAATTATGGGTTCAATTTGCAACAATTTCATAGTAATTCACCAGAGTTTAAAAAATTAAATTAAATTATAGTGAGTTAGACAATAACACTAATGTAGATGAGCCTATAAATAATCACATAAAACTATTAGGGATGATGTGGGATACTCATAATGATACTTTATATAATAAAAATAATGAAATGGATCCTAAAGCAAACACTTTGAGATCTATTTTATCTACTATAAATGGTCTATTTGATCCACTAAATATTGGACTTCCTGGAAAAAACAGGGCTAAACTTTTTTTACATAAACTACAAAATAACAAAGATTTAACTTGGGACAAAAAATTAGATAGTAATTTACTAAAAGAATATAAAAATATTGCTCACAATATAATAAAAGCAAAAAACCTGAACTAAAAAGATTTATTGGGGATTATGCTTCTTCATATAATATTATAGCATTTACTGATGCTAGTAAAGACATTTATGGTAGTGTCTTATATTTACAAAATGCAGATAGTAGTGAGCTGCATTTTTTGTGTGCAAAAAATAAATTAATTTCAAATAAAAATACTAACAGATCTATTCCAGTTCTAGAGCTATTTGCCGTAACATTTGGAGTACAATGTCTAATAGAAATGTTTGACAATTTAACTAATACTTTCACACCTTTAAAAATAAATAAATTACATTTATATACTGATTCAATGGTAACATTGAATTGGATTATAAATAAAATTGAAAAATTAAACAAAATTGAAAGAAAAGGAACCATTATAAATAATCAGCTGAATTTTATTTTGAAACTGCATGTGAAAAACACCCGATAACTTTTCATCATTGTGAAGGATCTCAGAATCCTAGTGATTATGTTACTCGATGTGTTTCATATAAAGTTTTATTAAAAAATTCACTTTATTTAAATGGACCTATATTAAACAACAATAATGAAAGGTTAAAAGTCACTGTTCCAAATCCCTTATATAATAATAATACAGATTTTATTTATAATATTCAAACTTTTCCTTTTGTACCCTTATTTAAATTAGATAGGTTTTCTTCTTTGATAATATTTAGGTTTTCACACTTTGTAAGAAAAATTTATTCATAATTTAAAACTTAAAGTACATGAGAAAAACCCCACTTTGTTTTCAATTGTGACCCTAATGCAATATGCTTATATGAAGAAAGTTGTAATGTCATTTTTAGGCAATATCAGCTAGAAAATTTTTCAGAAACATATCAATATTTAATAAACCCAAAAAATAATAAAGAAACAAATTTGGTCACACAACTCAATCTTTTTCTTGATAAAAACAATATAATTAGAGTAAAAAGTAAATTTGCAAACTTAGATGCTGATTTTAATCAAAAAAATCCAATATTGTTGCATAAAAATCATTCACTAACTGATATAATAATTAAAGAATTACATGTAAAAATGAAACATGCAGGTATATATAAACTTCTAGCTATAATGAAAGGAGTTTTATATTCCAACAGCATATTCAGTAGTTAAGAAAAACATTAAAGACTGCATCAAATGTAAATTAATGTATGGCAGAACCATAAAAATTAATCAGAACCATTACAAAGATTATAGAATAAATCCATCTCAAATTCCATTTAGAGAAATATTTCTTGACCACATTGGACCTTTTAATATAAAAATAAATAATGTAGTAGAGAGGATTTACATATTAATTATAACTTGCACATACACTAGAGCTGTAAACCTTGTTCTATGTAAAAATGTAGATAATAAATGCTTTATTTCTGCCTTTCAATTTCATGTGTTTGACTTTGGATTCCCACAACTTATAGTTAGTGACCAGGGAAGTAGTATAGTAAGCTCAGTGCAAATTATTAAAAATTTTATTGATGATGTAGATGTTAAAAATTATTTAACTCTCCATAATATAAAAGTTTTGGAGTTTTCACCATACCCTGGTAAAGCTAGTTTTCTAGGAGGTTTAGTTGAATCTTTAGTCAAACAGGTAAAAAATATAATCTATAGTGCTATAGGAAAAAATATATTAGAGCAGGATGAGTTTTCTTTATTAGTTAGGGAAGCAAACATGCTTATAAATAAAAGGCCGGTAGCATTTAAGCCAATATTAAGAAACCCTGAGGTGGATCCAAATATCCCATTTGCAATAACACCGGAGATATTGCTGAAGGGATATGAGGTTCCAGCTCTGGTTGTTTCTTCTCATTTATTTCATGATGGTATAGATCATTTAGATAGTCCTGATTGGTCTCCTTGTGGGGAACCCCTGGAGTCGGGATCAGTTCTACTCATTGAACTTTCTTGGCGGAAAAGTTAATCTAGTGATAATTTTGTACTATGATGAATTACCCACTCAGCTTTAATATCTTTGCCACTAATCAACAGAACAAATAAAATAAAACACACCTCATGATTGGAATGTGGCAGCCATTCAGAAAAGATTTTGTAAACAATAGCACTTTTACAGTATGGGGACAGTCTAAGATATTAAAATAGGTTGGACTTCTTTGCAAAAGTAAAAACCTAACAAGAAACAATAATATTCACATCAGACCTGTCTTGTTCTTCATCTGCTCATTCTTGAAATCTTATTTAGAAACAGTTCACCCCTAATGATAAGAACAATGATCTGACTGATAGAGGTAAAGAAGCTGCAGTTCAATGTGAGAGCACATAAAAAAACTCTTAAATCAGAACCTTTAGTATCTTTCAGCAGTGGTTATCAATGGTATATCTATATGTAGAACGATGATACCATTTGAAATCTTTCAATATAAAGTGGTGGTATCAAATTTGCTACCTCTACCTAAATTAATTCATTGGAAGTTAAATTTTGGCCTCCTCAGTAATAAAAATATACATTAACATAATGTATATGTCTATATATACAGTGCATGGTATTTTATTTTTATATCTTTTAATATAGTATGTATATATCTATATATGCATATATCTTTATATATATATATATGTATAATAATAATATATATATATAATATATAATATATATATATATATGTATATATATATATATATATATATATATATATATATATATATGTATATATATATATATAATATATATAATAATATATAATATATATATATATATATATATATATATATATATATATATATATATATATCTTTCACCTCTATATACTCATATATATATATATATACCTCCTCACTCTTAATAATAATAATAATATATGTAATATTATTTTTTCTTTTGTTCAAGTGGCCATATTAGGTGTGGAATGATTGCCAAATCACTTAATTTGAATAACAAAAAAAAAAAAATAATTAACTAGAAAATACCATTAAGCAGTTGATACTACAGTATTATAGCAGCATTAAGAGATCTTTTTAATTTATAAACTTTGGATTTTGAAGACAGAGAAACCCCAACTATTTTAAACAT
>JABUQX010143446.1:10000-24350 GCA_015478945.1 Trachelipus rathkii | reverse complement strand
CCTGTCCTCGTTCAACTCTGCTCCCTATGTCTTAATACTAATACTTTTCTTTAGTGCTGGAAGAGAGCATATGTCCAACCTATCCCAAAAAAAAGGTAGCCGCTCTGATTCTTCAAACTATCGCCTTATAGCTTTAACTTGTATTCTATCTAACATCATTGAAACTCTTCTTAACTCTCATTTCCTAGATCATCTAGAGTCTCATTCCCTGCTTTCAGATCACCAGTATGGCTTTCGTCGTTCGAGTTCAACTAGTGACATACTTTTCTATCTATCTGATTTATGATCTTCTGTCCTTAGGGACCATGGGAGTTTTGCGTGGTGGCACTTGACATATCCAAGGCCTTTGACCGGGTTTGGCACGCGTCACTGCTCTCTAAGCTCCCTTCCTTTGGGTTTCCTCCTTCCCTTTGCTTACTCTTGTCTAGTTTTCTCTCCGATCACTCCATATCAGCACTTTTTGATGGAGCGTACTTTTCCTCCTCTCCTGTTAACTGTGGTATTCCGCAAGGTTCTATTCTATCTCCAATCGTATTCCTACTTTTCATCACCGATCTCCTCAGCTGTATTTCCAACTCTGTTCACTCTTATGCCGATGACTCAACTCGCCATTCTCCAACTTATTTCAAATCTGCTCCCTCTTTTGCTTCTAGAGTTGCCTCTCGTCTTCAGCTTTCCGATTCTATTCTTGCCGATCTGGATGTGATTTACCGGTGGGGTCACTGCAACCTTGTAAAATTCAACTCTTTAAAAACTCAACTTCTCTACATCTCTCTCTCAAAAACACCTCCGACCTTTCCTATTCCCTTCGACGGCTTTAACGTCTTTCCTGTGAATACCATAAACAATTTTTGTCTTAACAAAAACAAAAAAAATATCTCGGAAACCTCATATTCATATGGTTACTATGGTGGCCTCAAAGAAGCTGGGAGTTCTGTTCATATTGCAGGATTTTTTTCCTCTGCACAGCTACTCCAGTTATATAAGGGCCTTATTCGCCCTTGTATGGAGTACTATTCTCACATTTGGGGGGGCTCCTGCTCCACCCTTCTATTGGATAAGGTTGAGTCTAAAGCTAAGTGACTAATAAACTGTATCCTACTTTCAAACTCTCTTGACCCTCTATCTCTGCGACGAAACTTTATCGACCTATCTCTTTTCTATAGATACTACGGCGGCAGATTTTCGGGAGAGTTGACCTCTTGCATTCCACCACCCTTGCATCGCCCTCGTAGCACAAGGAGTGATTTGCTCTCGCACGAATTTCGTGTGAATATTGCGAACCCCAGAATTGTTAGTTGTGTTGCCTCTTTCTTTCCAGCTACTTCTGTTCTGTGGAACTCCTTGCCTTCTTCT
Organism: Trachelipus rathkii; assembly: GCA_015478945.1. Lineage (NCBI taxonomy): Eukaryota > Metazoa > Arthropoda > Malacostraca > Isopoda > Trachelipodidae > Trachelipus > Trachelipus rathkii. Next base: position 22,994 of record JABUQX010143446.1, on the reverse strand, counting down.
GTTTTTCCAACTATATTTAACCTTCCTCTTTTTAAAGCCCACGTCTGCGCTCACTTGAGAACTTTGTGTTAAACTGGAGATTGTGTGTTTTTTTTTCAATGTTTTATTTTAATCCCCCTCCTTGAGAAGGGCCCAGCTCGTGAGTGGTGGCAATTTGTAAAAAAAAAAAAGAATTAAAAGAAAAAAAAAGCAGCTCCTTACTTAATAACAGTAAAGCAGCTAACATTAACTATAAAACTTTACCTAATACTACTTTTTTAACATAAAGTTTTCACACTAATAAAGCTAACATAACATAACCTGAACTAAGAACATAATAAACAACAACAAACCTGACACATCTTACGTATGAATAAACTGCTAACAGTTACAAGTTTCTGACCTAACAGAAGTAAAGTGGCTGACATTACCTATAAAAGTTATCCTATTCCCACTTTTTTAAGCCTATCTCTAACATATCAATGTTAATTTTACAATAACATAGTAATATTTTACAAAAGCTTAAAAAAAAATTAACATAACTTAACCTAACTATCATGCTGACCAACGAATAATTGCAAACATAATAAAGTTTTATTTTCAGTAAAGATAAACTAAGAACAACATACATAACACACCATGCGTATGAATAAACTGCTATCAATAACAAAATTAACAACTTAAAGTAGCTAACATTTCTAAAAAAAAACTCAACCTAACCCCTCTTTTCAGTAATTTGAACAGTAATGTCGCGTTAAGTTTGGTTAGGTAAACATAGGTAGAGAGGAAAAAGTAAACACGTGTTATAATTAACAAGCTAATAGAGTTCATATATATTACACGACCTATGATTACTTATGTAAATAATTAATAACTGCTGAAGTCATTTAATTTTAAGGATAAATATCATTTTATTGGTAAACCCTATTTTCGGGGGTTTGATCGGGAAACCTTACAATTTCTAATTCATCTGGAATTACCTATTCATTTTGCAACTTCTTCTTCTAAACATTTCTTGCGTTTATTCTTTTCTTTTTTCTCTCAGAGGGCTCTGACATACATTTAAGGGTTCTGAAACCCTCACATTCGAAAATTATGTTTTTCAAAAAAATATACATTGACACCAACATTGTATTATTAAACAAATGTTTACTAACCCTGAACAGCAACGGTTCCAACATCGGTGCCGGCACTGGCCCCTTGCTCCGGCTTCTTCTAAGACTCCTACTCCTACTCCTTCCTCCTTTCTCCATCTTCTTCTTCTTTTATGCATTCCATGCATCTCTCTTCAACCACGTAATCTCTGCTTTTTGGCTAGAAGCCGCCTTCTGGGGGCTCACAGAGACCCTTGAGGGTTCTGAGACCATCATAAACAAGTTCTACGGCTTAATAAACATATACATTGACAACAATATTAGTTTATTATGCCAATTTTTGCTAACACAGCACCGCAGCCACACTGGCTCCTCTCTGACTCCGACTTCTTCTCTGACTCCGACTTCTTCTCTGACTCCTTTTTCAACTTCGAATCCTTCTTCAACTAATCCTCCTTCTCCTGGTGGAGGATATAATATTTACCTATACATTTAAAATTTGGAACCCCACACCATTAAGGTTGAAGGGTTGAGTGTTAAGATATATATATATATATATATATATATATATATATATATATATATATATATATATATATATATATATATATAGCAGCAGGACCTAGTAAAAAACTGAAAAAAAAAGTATTTAATATTTATATATATATATATATATATATATATATATATATATATATATATATATTTCTTAATATATATATATATATATATATATATATATATATATATATATATATATATATATATAGCAGGTATATATTATATATATATATGTTATATATATATATATGCTATTATATATATATATATATATATATATATATATATATATATATATATATAGTGATATATATATATATATATATATATATATATATATATATATATATATATATATATATATATATATATATATAACAATCGTGGCTCCTAAACGGGGTAGAGCGACGGAGTCGCAGGGCGCGCAAAAGGTCGTGAGGTTCGAATCCTAGTTCGATCCTAGGTAGAAATTACTAGAGAAGTTCCCCCTCCTTGAATAGGGCTGTTCCCGTGAGATATATATTTTTTTTCTAAATATATAAAAATATATATACACACATACATATATATATTTAAGTATATATAGTATATATATATATATATATATATAGTATATATATATATATATATATATATATATATATATATATATATATATATATATATATATATATAAAAACGGTAGAGCGACGGAGTCGCAAGGCAAAGGTCGGGGGTTCGAATCCTAGTCCGGATCCTAGGTATGAATTACCCAGAGAAGTTCCCTCTTGAATAGCTGTATGCCCGTGAGTAGTAGAATCCTTTTATATTAAATTATATTTACTTATATATATATATATATATATATATATATATATATATATATATATATATATATATATATATATATATTATGTATATATATATATATATATAGGTGATATTTGTAAAGTATTTAGAGCTACAACTATCATCGATCCATATCTCAAAACCACAATAGTTACAGGAAAAAGGAATACATTGTTGAATCCTGGCAAAATTTTATTGCGGAAAACTGTAAAAAAAAAAAAAAGAAAAAAATCATATCTCAAAATCTACAATAGCTACAGCGAAAAAAAGGGAATACATTTTTAAATCCTTTGTAAAATTTTAGTTAGAAAATGTAAAAGAAAATAAATAAAATAACAATAAATAAATATTGGCTATTTTTTTTTAGGGATAGGACATAATATATATATATATTATTTGTAAAGGTATTACACGGCAATGTAGGGGGCTCGAGCCGACGGGGGAAACACAGGGGGGGACGTTTTCCATACCCCGTAGGGGAGGGGTCGGAGGAACCCCCGTGACACGCAAATACCAAAGAGCGGGGGTTCCGGAGACCCTCCCTCGGAGGGGGAATTGCCGCCAGTCCCCACCCCGGTAGTTCCCCCGGAAAGGCCGAGAGGTCCAGACCCTGCCATCGGTGCGGTATACCCTTGGGGTATTCTTTTTTAGTAAAAGAAAGTTAAAATTTAATAGAAAGTCTATTGATCTAACGAGTAACCAATAAAAGGTCTCTAAATAGGCCTCTATAATCATATATTATAATTATTATTAATTTTTCTTTTTTTATTTTCTTTTTTATTTTTTTACATTTTCCTATCTAAAAATTTTACCAGGATTCCAAAAATGTATTCTTGTAGCTATTGTAGTTTTTGAGATATATATATATATATATTTTTGTTTATTTATTTTCGAGTAACCAATACTAGGTTTCGGAAAGAGGAATCCTTCGCGGAACGCAAAGCTTATAATTAAAAGCAATAATATTTTTATTTTATTTTTTTTACATTTTCCTATTTAAAATTTTACCAGGATTCCAAAAATGTATTCTTTTCGCTGTAGCTATTGTAGTTTTTGAGATATATATATATATATATATATATATATATATATTTTTTTTTTTTTTTTTTTTTACATTTTCCGCCCTAAATTTGGACCAGCATTCCAGCAATGTATTCCTTTTCCCTGTGGCTATTGTAGTTTTTGAGATATGGATTGATGATAATTGTCGCTCTAAACCACTTATCACCATTATATATATATATATATATATATATATATATATATATATATATATATTTATATCTTATATATATATATATATATATATATATATATATATATATATATATATATATATATATATATATATATATATATATATATATATATATATATGGGCTATATATTTTTTTGTTATTTAACCCCATAAGTTATCCAATGCTTTGTAGAGACTTTATTTACGTACCTTTATAAACTGAGGGGTTTAAAACTGTTTAAAAAGCCTTGGCAAAGCATTTGATCCGGACCAGTTTGGGCTGGAGTGGCGGCTCTTTCAGATGACCAAATCGTCGAATTAGCAGCCATTGTGGAAGTAAACTTCGCTTCCTGGTTGTGCAATAGCGAGATTCGCCATTTTTTTATTAGTGTTGTTCATGGCTTTATACGTTATTGGGATTTATACGATTTTTGTCGGTGTTAGATTTGCCTATATTTAGGATAGTTGGAAGGAAATTTGCAAATACAGGCGGGTTAAATTGGGGGTTTTAGGGGGTCGGAAAACTTTTTTTAAGATGATATTATTAGACGGGATTAAAGTTTTCAGACCCCCTAAAGCCTCCAATTTAACCGTCCCTGTATTTACAAAATCCCATGCACAAACTGTAACCTTAACTATACAGGCGAAACCACCGACCACAACAGAAGAATATACCAACATAAGCATGCCCTAAATACAGATAATCAAAACTCTTCCCTTACCCAAACCAACAAGAAAACAATTATCACATAAATCCCAACAAGAGCAATATTTTAAAATACATTAACAACACCAATAAAAGAAAAATAGCCGAAGCCTTCTGCATACACAACATTCCCAATCACAACCAATGCTCTGGAGATTACAAGATCGACAGCTTGCAAAACGTTATTATGCACACATCCCCTTTCTACAAAAGCTTATTAAACAACCAGCCAGAAGAGTAAATTTTCAAACAGGAAGAAGAACATTCGTTTCATCACATAAATGAGGCTCCGAAAAGAGCGAAAGCTAGTTCCGATGAAATTCTTTGTTAATAATTTTTAACCTGTTTTAATATAATGTTTTTTAAAAAAATGTAAATAAAGTGTAATTTCTTACAAAGCATTGGTTAACCTAGGGTAAATAACAAATAATAGATGTAAGAATTTAGCGATTCAAGCTTACAATTAAAATACTATATATATATATATGTATGTTAGTTTAATTAAGGTATATAGCATATATATATAAATATATATATATATATATATATATATATATATATATATATATATATATATATATATATATATATATATATATATATATATATATATATATATATATATAGAGAGAGAGAGAGAGAGAGAGAGTGGTTGTTTTATATTCGAAATGGAAATCCAAGAGCAAAAATGGCAAGCAAAAATTTCTAAATTCCCGAGAATACCTCTTTTATATAAATTTATTTTGGTTTAGAGCCAAACGAAAGTAAAATTGAGAAGGATTATTTGTAAATATTAATTCGGATGTAAGTCCTTAATTAGCCTTGATAAATCAGATAATAAGATTCTTTTGTAGAGAGGTTTCACCTTATTCCTGCCTCATTTATAAATTAGGATGCCTAATTATATTTCATAGTTTTGCCTAAACTAAACATCTTTAGGTAAGTAAAACTGCCGTGATTTTACATATATATTATAAAAGAATATCAAAGATATTAAATATAGATATTTGGTTACGTATAAAATAAATGATAAATGTGTTAAGTAAAATTCTTTGTCTTTAATATTTTATCCGCATTTCTTCTCTAAAAGGAAGTGGGAATATTTAATTACTGCATTGTAATTAAAAATAAATTAAACTTGTAATTTAAAACGTAAAACTTAAAACTTATAACTTAAAACGCCCTGAAAGAAGAATTAACAACATATATATATATATATATATATATATATATATATATATATATATAAGCTATATATATATACATTTATGTAATATATATTATATATATATATATATATTAATAATAAGTTATATATATATAGTTGGTTATATATAAGGGTGTGTATGGTGAAAGGTATATATATGGGTTATATATATATATGTATATATATATATGTTATTGCATATATATATATGTTATAAGAGATATATAAGGTAGAGAGAAAGAGAGCATATATATATATATATATATATATATATAATATATATTCATATACGTAACGAATCATTACATTCATGTAATATATATGCATATAACAAACCAGCATAAAACAATTTAATGAATGAATTATGTGCATTATGCTTTTGTGGAAAAGATATGAATTTACTAACACTACAGACAGTACCATAATTCAAATGAAAAGGGAATATGATTTAGATCAACTTTCCAGTTAGACACTGTAGTTATAAAGGAAAATATTTAATGTGATCTAAAATATATATAAATTGATTGTTAAAGAAAAGAATGGACTGCTGTCTTAGTGGACAATTTAGAAAGAAATGCTGGCAAAATAGGGAATTGAAGTTTTAATAAAAATGCAAAAGAGGAGTAAGACCTCCTGAAGATAAGGGGTCAAATAAAGAATTTGCTTGCGTAGCAGTCTAAGTATCAAAAGAATTTGTGAACAATGTCTTTTTATGCATATAGCAACTATGTACAATGATATATCAGAATACAAGCTGATATATATATATATATACATATATATACATATATATATATTATTATTATTATGTTATATTATATATATTATATACATATATATATATATATATACAGGTATATTATTGAGTTATATATATATATATATATATTAGTTATTATATATAGTTATATATATACATATACATATATTATTATATACATATATATGTATATATATATATATATAAATGTTATATATATATTAGTTATATATATATACATATATATATATTATATATATATATATATATATATATATATATTATATATATATATATATATAAAATATATAAATAAATTATATATATATATATATATAATATATATATATATATATATATATATATATACTATTTAGTTTCATTTTTTATTCCGATGAGATTTACCCAAAACTTACTTTAAGGGGTCCAGCTTCGGTGAACGGATAAGTAACATCGTCTATGGGGCCCTATGCGGTGCGGAGTGGTGCGACATAGAAAATAACAACCATAGATAATAAATCACTAATTAAACTAACTTTTTATTACTTTTCGTTTGTTTTTTTCTAAACATTTTTTTCAAAAACATGGTTTTATATTTTTTAATTTAGTTTTAGTTTACTGTATTTATTTATTTATTTATTTATTTATTCATTTATTCATTTATTTATTTATTTATTTATTTATTTATTTATTAATTATTTATTTATTATTTATTATCTATTTATTTATTTATTATTTATTACTCCATACAAGAGCGGATGAGACCCTTGTATAACTGGAGTAACTGTGAAGAGGAAAAAAAGTCTGCAGTCTAAGAAGAACTCTCAGCTTCTTTGAGGCCGCCCTAGCAACCATTGTGATGTGAGGTTTCCAAGACATTTTTTTGTTTATGTTAAGGCCAAGGATGTTTACATTGTCAACAGGAGAGACGAGAGAACCGTCGAAAGAGATAGGAAAGTTAGAGAGGGAGATTTGTAAAAGTTGGGTTTTTAAAGAATTAAATTTCACAAGGTTGCGACGACCCCACCCGGAAAATCATCCAGATCAGCGTGAGAATGGAATCGTGGAAAGATTGGAAAGACGAGAGGCAATTTAGAAGTAAAAGAGGGATATAGAATTGGAAATGAGTTGAAGAATGAAGGGTCGAATCATCGCATAAGAAAGTGGATAGAGTTAGATGCAGACGAGAAGACTGATAATGAAAAAAGAATAAAAAGTAGGAGATGGGCAGAACCCTGAGGATCACCTTTGCTATCACTATTGACAGAAAAGTGGAAGAGAAAGTCGCCCGATAAATGTTTTGATATTGGATCGATTTGAAAGAAAGTTAGACATAAATAAGCAAAGAGAAGTTAAACCCAAAGGAGGGGAGCTGGAGAGCAGTGACGCGTGCCATATCCCGGTCAAATTGATATGCTCGCCGCTACACGCAAGTCTCCGTAATTCCTATGGAAACATAAATCTGTTAGACAGGAAAGTATATCACCAGTAGATCTTGAACGCGCTTAAAGCCGTACTGGCGATCGGAAAGAAGGGAAAGAGATTCCTGATGGTCTAAGAAATGAGAGTTGAGAAGCGTTTTTCAAGATCTTAGATAGAATACAGGTTAGACCTATGATGATAGTTAGAAGGATCAGAAGCGGCTTCCTTTTTCGGAATAGGTTGGGCCATGCGCGCCCAACACGACTGAGGGAAAGTGCGTATATTGAGGCATAGAGAATAAGGTTGACAACGAGAGGAGGGGCCAGCACGGAAGCACACTCCATCAAAACTCGTGGGAGAAATGCCATCCGGCCACCCCGCCTGCCTTCCTGACTGCCATAGATTTCAGGAGCCCAGCGCACCTGATCAAATGTAATTCAGGCAAAGGCATAGACACCTGAGAAGAGAAGGAGGAGGAAGAGGAATGCCAGAATTGTCCAGGTTGGTGCCAGAGGAAAATAGGGAGGTCAGAAGAGAATGGCCTTCTCAATTGAGAGTTAGCAACAGAACCATCATATCGAATAAAGTAGTGGAGGAAAGGAAGATTTTGGCAGAGCTGTTGGAGATGTTTTTTGGCAAGAGGCCAGGATTTGTCAGTAGGGAGAACCAAGGAGGTTAGCGCACCTTCGTTTGATGAAAGTCCGCTTTGCTCATGCCGAAGAGTATCCCTGCAACGATTTCTAGCTGAATGAAAATTAGCGATAGTATATATATATCGAGAATTTTTCCACCCCCGATACGCATTGCTCCCCCTAGCCTGAATGGCCAGAGAGAGCAATTGCCAGATCAAACTGATAATGAGGTGAGAGAAAGACAAAGAAGGGAATGCGAAACATCCCCATCAACGATTACAGCTTCCACCTTGTCGGCAGAAGTCGAAGCGTCACCAGAGGAAAAGCAATCATTAATTATAGTTAGTGTAGAAGCAGCGCAAAGCCCCCAAATTGGCCCGATCAAAGTGCCAGAAAGTACGTAGTATATATAGAGATATATATATATATATATATATATATATATATATATATATATATATATATATATATATATATATATATATATATATTATATATATATATATATATATATATATATATATATATATAAATTTTTATGATGCTGAACTCGCAAAAAAGGTAACATATGCTCAACCGCCTGTAGGTTCATTTCATAATTTCCTTATCGCTCAGCCGAAATAAATGTTTTTACAATATACACCTTGTTCAGATACAACATCCAGAGTTTGGTAGTACGACTTTGTTATTTAAGAAGGTTCTTAATTTCATCCATGAATGACAAAAGTTTTTGAAGATCAGGATTTGAAATAACTTCCTCTGCTTTGATATCACCTTTGAACACGTATCTGAAAAAGTGAACACATTTTTCAAGATTAAGATCATCTTCATTTGTCTCCACTTCCATTGAATCACCGGTAATGCATTCACTTTCTGATGCAATCTCGCTCAAATCTGAATCTGCAGTTACTTCAACTGGTAGGCTGCACTTCAAAACATCTGTTACAATTAAAGCAGTGAGAGCTGAAGAAATTAGAAAATGCCCTCGAAGAGCACGTGAATATGCTTTACCTTTTAACATGTGGGGTACTGAATTTTCAGCATACACTGTCTGCAAAGCTTCTTCTATGCCCGATCCAGCCATCAGTCCTCCAATAGCCCCAAGAAAGGACATTAGTGTATGAAACCCACCAAGCCGGATTACCACATTATCGAATTCTCCTTTGTGATCAGAGCATATAACTTCCATTGCCTTTATCCACAAGCTCTGATCAAAGGTTACAATAGGAGTTTTCACATTCAATCTTTTTGCTTCATTCCTTATGAATATAGTAAAACAAGGGATAAAAATATCTTGTTTTCAACGGATCAATATTGGTAGAAACGAAGTTACTGTTACACCACTGTGTTCACCTTCTACAGCAGTTTGCATGTATCCTAACCATCCTGGTTGAGGTGTTTTAAATAACTTACTGGTACTCCAAAGAACATCGAGAAGATTACTTTTAATTGGTTCATAGAATAAACTTTGAAATTTCTGTTTATTCATGGCTCTTGAGCTACGATTGAATGTAGTGGAGGGATATTTTTGCTTTCTTTATAATGTCATGTGCTAAAGGGCGGGATTTGAGATGTTTTATTTTGTCTGTGAGCAATAAAGAGGTGTTAGAAGATGCTCCTGATGCGCACATTATAACTCCCATCCCATGAAAGGTGTTATGGCCATCTATTGTTGCTATATTATGGTCGACATTGTCGGCGACCCATTGAGAGAAGTGGCCTGATGGTACAACGCTTTGGTTACTTTCATCCATTACAGAAGAGTGTATGTATTTCTGCACTTCATCATAAGACACACTGAATCCAAGGCTGCAAAGTTCATCAATTAGGAAACGAGACCCAAAATCTCTGTGAATCTGTATGCCTACAGCAAGAGGAATTGGGCATATCAGAGAACGAGGCCTGCAAGCTTGCATTACAGCCTGACCTATCGAAACCTGCTTCAGATCATTGCGTTTGCCACCGATTAGGATATCCAAAAAAGTTAGTAAAACAGGGGGTAAATATGTCTTGTTTTCTTCAACGGATGCAATATCTGATGCACTAGGATAAAAGTCCTTATTTTTGTACAACAAATTTATTTCAGTTCTGATCAGTTTTGCTGCAGACTCGATTAATCTAAATTTTTCTTCATCAGGGTCATCAAGTCTTTTTTGTTTGTGATAGTCCAAGATTATGTTTGATACAGTTTTTCCAAATGTTATCATGTTACATTTCCCATCTGTGCCTGATATTATGATGTCACCAAACCAGTCTTGCAATTTTTTCTTCAAATGTCTAGAAGTGTAAGGCTCACTTCCCTCTGGTAAAAAACTACGCATTTTTTCCACTAAGTCACTGACAGATATTGGCTCTTGACAGTTTTCTTGTAACCACTCACATGTCTTTACCAAAGCATCAGAACTATCAGTGTCAACCGGACGGCCTACTGATGTGGGCAATCCTCCACTGCCTTCAGGAGTATACTTCACAGGAATGGGTTTGCCGCTCCTAAAATTGACACTGCACACTTGGTGATATCGAGCTTCTGCAGCAGGTAAATCTATGACTGAAAGCATCCTCGCGTGTACATTTGCTGCCCATAAATCACTTCTAGTACTGCATACTTTCAAAATTGTCTCGCGAAACTGGAAAGTACGCACAGGAACGTTTTTCATAATCTGTAATAATCTGCCTACAAAACAAACAATTCTCTTTGAAATTGAACGATCCAACACTTCCTCGTAGCGTTCTCGAGCTGGTCGATGGAATATCATCTTGCGATGTTTTCATTTTTATATAACTTTTAATTTTGATAGGATTGACGTATACACGTCGATATTCTGTATGTACTTTAAAAGCACCAGTAGGCATGGTATTGAAAAATTAATGAATTTTATCGTCCCTTTGTTTGCTCGCGTTGATAATTCACTTTAAGCCTTTTTCTGTTAATTAATGCGACATTTTGTGTATCGTCACAAAGCAAATTGGAAAACAAAACGCAGGATTCTTCTTCCTTTTTTCTTATGATTATTTCTTCACTCAAAACAAAGAGAACCAATCTGCAAACTGATACAGATAATAAAGTAAATCAAAATTAGTCTCGCAGCATCAGGCAAAGGTGCAATGTAATGCAGTGTAGCATAATTTAAGCATTTAAGGTGTAAATACTTGGTCATGCTGGTATAATTTTTTTATCGTTTACCCCAACTTCATCTTGGTAAACATTTCATGTTTAAAAATCAATATCCTATTGTCTTTCAGCGTGAAAATTCCTGTAATTTGATGCCACATTTGATTTGTTAAGATTTTTTAAATTTTTTTATGTTTTCTTCAAGAGAGCGACCAAAGAAACGCATTTTGCATGGCAGTACGAATGTATGTTTTCAGTTTGTTGATTAGGAGCGCATTACATACCATTTACAACAGGAATAATTTTTGTTGCAATTAGTTCCACCTCTAACACTATTTCTACTGAACTAATATACATTAACACATTGTTGAAGATTATTCTGTCACACTCTGGAGCCTAGTGACCAGGCTTTGCTTTTGAGTAAACCCAGACTTCTAGAATGATCCTGTTATAAAATCTGTTATAAGATGTGGTGGTTCAAAGGAAGATATCAAGAGATATTCTAGATATTTTGCAATTCTACAGTTGTTTCTGTATTCTAAATATTTCAAAGAGAAATGATTCTCTAGCATCGGAAATAAGCAAAATCTTATTTCCAGACACCGACTGTGGATCTGATGAACACTTTGATGATATTTAATCAATTTTTGCTCATTTGAAGTACTTTTTAAAATTGAAGGAGCCATGCAATAGTAATAATTGTTGATTGATCTCGCCAAATTACCTGGACTACCTACAAAAGCATAAAAAAAATTTTGGTTATCATTTGGTGAAGATTTGTTTCAAATGTATTGGAAAATATTTGATAAGCCCATCTTCTCTCTTGACCATTAATTTAACATAAAAATGGTAATAATTCTAACAATAAGGGTTTTTATTTGAAGATTTAGTAATGCCAATATTGCTTCTCCACAACGTAACAAAATTAACTAGCATATTTAAACATTATTATAAACAAATTAAAACAATGGTAAAAATTTCTAACAAGATTTGTATTTGAAGCTTTTTCAATGAAAGTGTTGCTTCGTCACGAATACAGGTTATCTGACTTGCTCAAACATCTTGATACGAACACACTTTGATAATTAATTCTAAACATAAAATCAGTTGTTTTATGTCTGTTTCACTGTTTTTTTTTTTTCCTTTTTAACAGTTAATCGGTAGACTATGTATGTCCTAAAGTCAGGAAGAATGTAAATTTAGTTGTTAAATATATTAAGTATAAAATCTTTTTATTATTTATCTTCCATTATTATCATCTTTAAAATTATAAAAAAAAAATATATCTTAAGTATAAAATCTTTTTATTATTTATCTTCCATTATTATCATCTTTAAAATTATAAAAAAAAATATATCTTAGTGAATTAACATTAACTAAATTATTTTTGCTTTATAGCTCTTAGGTGCATTATATTTTGAGATTTGATATGAATCATTTCGTAAAAAATAAATCA
>JABUQX010143446.1:0-5000 GCA_015478945.1 Trachelipus rathkii | reverse complement strand
ACCTTGACTTATATTTGTATTTAGGTTATGTATATATATATATTATGGCGTATAAATCCTTAAAATTACCACTCAACAGGATAGTTGAGCTTATTTAGTTTACTTTGGCGTATCAGGTGGCAACAATCATAGTATTATGTATATTGAAACTTATATGTTAAAATCACTTGTTGGTACTTCTTCCAGAAACCTGGCATATCCCCATTGATTTTAAATTATCTTCACCACATTATATATTTTTTTAATTGAAGTCTATGATCTTTAGTCTTCCTTCTCAGTTAAAGCGATGGGCTGTTAGAATGGAAATTTTTTATTTATTTCTTTCATTATTGGTAATTGCAGTTTGTAGCAGCTTGCAAAGTATTTTTAGCGAAAGATGCAGTGGCGTTGGTTAACTAGTTTGTGCATACCGTGGATATTTATTACGTTATTCGCGCCGGCGTCATACAGACTGATACTTCCTTTTCGTTTTGCCAGCGCTCAAGATGCTTGCGTTTGGGGCCATTGGGCCGTTCGATAGGACGTTTGCACCTGCGCCCGCAATCGCAGCGCCGTTTGATACGAAACATCAGGCCTTTCTTCTTCAAGTTCTGTATATACGAATCAAATAGCCAGACAGTATTTGATAAATTTATCAGGCTTGGGTTTTATACTTACAATAGGGAGAATGTTCGCGGAGTTGTTTGCATCCAAAAATGAAGGTATGGAAAGCAGTGCTGAAGTTTTGTTTGCATACGATCTGTAACCTTCAGGTCTTCTGTTCGTTTGTGTTTGGTACTGCAGGATACTGAGCTAAGAGCTGAGCAGCAAGCTGGTGACAGGCCAGAGGCGTCCCAAGATAAGCCGTGGCGGAAATGCTCTTTGTATTTTTGTGTGGAGGAAAACCAGGGAATGGTCAGGTGGTGAGGTTTTCTTGTAAACCGAAAATGCGATAGGTGCTTCCAGTTTAACAGGGTGTCTAGGAATGGTATTGTGTCATTGTTTGAGGGTTCGTGGGTGAATTTGAGTTAGGGAAGTGATATTATGTTGAAGAATGTCGTTCACATATGGAGCAGTTGAGTGCTTTGAAAGTTGTGCCGGCAGCGGTGGTGTTCTTACACCTGAACAAGGCTGGGTGCCATGCAGGGGCTGGGAACGGAGCCTGCTAGTATTTGTGCAAAGATAAAGGCAGAATGGCGTTACTCAAATAGCAGCATTAGGAGCAGGCGAAGATAGCATTTTTTGAGGGAGTGTACTTTCCTTAAGAGGTCGAGGGTGTAGGGAACGGGAACGGAGGTAAAGAGGGAGACGACATCGAAACTGAGAAATTGATGGGTTACGGGGCACTTAAAAACTTACAAAAAAACAACGATATAATAATTACAAGAAGCGATAAGGGCAATAGTATCGTCATTCTAGACCACACGGACTACATAGAAAAATGCAATCTACTCCTCAATGATCCAAACACATACACCCCCCTCACAAGAAACCCCCAACAAAACTCACTGGACAATTTTAACAAAACCTTAAAACAAATAACAAAAGATCACCCTGAAATCCATCAACAAAACAAGGCCTATATGACCAATCTCTCTTATTTTTACGGTGTCCCAAAAATACACAAAAATAACACCCCCCTACGTCCAATAATCTCTAATACAAACTGTAACACATATAAACTCTCCTCATTCCTCTCAAAAACCCTCACACCTTTAATAGGAAAAATCTCCCCCACTCATATCAAAAACACCCAAGACTTTATACAAAAAACACAACTTATCGATCCCGTAACCCATCAATTTCTCAGTTTCGATGTCGTCTCCCTCTTTACCTCCGTTCCCGTTCCCTACACCCTCGACCTCTTGGAAAATTACCTCACCTCAAAAAATATATCTTTAAACCTACCTTTCCCCCTAATAAAACAACTAATACAATTAACACTCAGTCACAACTATTTCATCTTTAACAACAAATACTACAAACAAACCCAAGGACTTTCCATGGGTTCCCCATTATCCCCTACCATAGCCAATATATTCATGGAATTAATAGAACACTACCATATCTTATCCAACCCCCAACTTCAAAACTCAACATGGCTCCGCTATGTGGACGACATTTTCATAGCCCTCCCCCTACAAACAAATTTTCAACATATCCTTACCTCCATAAATAATATCCACCCTAACATCAAATTCACCCACGAACCCTCAAACAATGACACAATACCATTCCTAGACACCCTGTTAAACTGGAAAAACTCACACCACATCACATTTTCGGTTTACAGAAAACCGTCCTCCCCGCCAAATTACATTCACTGGTTTTCCTCCCACACAAAAAATACAAAAACAGCTACACTCACAGCTTTATATCTTAGGGCACTTAGAATTTGCTCCCCAAACAACCTAATCACCGAAACCAAATACCTCTTCTCAACTTTCACTAAACTCAAATATCCCCACCCCCCACATAATTACCAAAGCCTACAAACAAGCAAAACAAAAATTCTACAGTCCTACCCAATCCAATATCAAACCACAAAACTTTAGCTGTCCTTCCCATACCTTACATTTTGGATCACAAAATAAAAAAACTACTACCCCCTCCATCTCTTTTACCCAAAACAATACCTTCTCCCTGAAACATACTTTGAAGCCCCCCTTACCTAAAAACCCCCAAAAACAATGCGTTTATCAAATACCATGCAACAACTGTAATTCCATATATAAGGCGAAACATGCGACTTGGACCGTAGAATCAAACAACACTCTGATGACTTGCAAAATGATAAACAAAACTCATCCCTCACCCACCATCGAACCCAAACAACCCACATAATAAACCCCAAACACACAAGCATCTTAAAACACTCAAATCAAACAAAAAAAAGGAAAATTATCGAATCTGTATATATTTATAACACGAATAACTATAATAAATATCCGGGCGAATATAAACTGGATTATATAACCAACGCCACCATCCTTTCCTCAAAATACTTTAAACAACTACAAACACAAAAAAATTTACCAACCAACCAGAAAATGAAAAAAAAATAAAAAAAATAAAAATTTGCTCCTGCTGTAGCATTGTGCCTTCTTTTGTCTTAACCCGAAGGAGGCCCAAAGTGTAGCTTGGGCGAAAGCTCGCATGAATCTAATTTAAAAAAAAAAAAAAAAAATACATATAATGTAGTGTATAATCAAAATTAATTTAAAATGTCGTTTTATAATATATATAGTATAATAAGTTTCGAAAAATAAAATCAGTTTTTAACATTTAAGTTCTCAACTATGCACACTCCCTAGCCCCGTGCATACATTTGTTATTTTATTACGCCAAGGGTTAAATACACCCTATATATATATATGCTATATGTTATATATATATATATGTGTATATATATATATATAAATTATAATATAAATATATATATATATATATATATATATATATATATATATATATATATATATATATATATATATATATATATATATATATATATATATATATATATATATATATATATTATAAATATATATATGTATATATATATATATATATATATATATATATATATATATATATATATATATATATATATATATATATATATATATATATTATATATATATATATATATATATATATATATATTTATAGTATATATATATTGTTATTATATATATATATATATATATATATATATTATGTTATATATATATATATATATATAAATATTTATATAGAATATGTACAGCGTTATTATATATATATATATATATATATATATATATATATATATATATATATATATATATATATATATATATATATTTAAAAAATATATATAGATATATTAAAAAAAAAATATATATATATATATATATATATATATATATATATATATATATATATATATATATATATATATATATATATATATATTAGTATATATATATATATATATATATATATATAGTAGTAATACAGCCAGTTCCGGAGACCACCCATTTTTATATATGAAGGAGCAGAGAGATATTTTTTAAGTTTAAACTTGAATATTATCTATATATGATAAACTGATCACAGTGAGTTTTGCGACCGTGGGTGCTTGTGTGGCCTCAGCCCGAATGAGGTCTTTTACCCCTCCTTCTCTGAGGTGGCTCCGCTTACACCCCCTTCGGGGTGATCCCCCTCGTGCAGGATTCATGGCCACACTCTTTCAAGGGGCATCCCCTGTTTTCGAGTAATGTGTTGCTTTAGACTCTTGCAATGAAACTGTTTATCTGTAAGTTAAGTAATGTTATGTTAAATATTACTATGACAATGTGGAAATAACACTGATTTGTTAGAGAAATGATGTTTGTTTTGTAAGATTTTACTGTGTTAACTGGACGAGATGTGTTAGAAACGTGAACCTAGGCTAAGTTTTTGTTGAATAATGTTAGGCTCTGACAGAGAATTTTGCTAATGCCCACGTTTATTCATAGGTCAAATGATGTTATACTCGAAACGAGCGACACTTTGATGATGATAGTGTCAATTCATAGTTCAAGATGCAGGTATCTTGGATAGATTGGTCACTTTGTTACTAAGGGATTTTGTTTGGATAATACGTGGCTGGCCTTGTGCCATGCTAATATACTGAAAAGTAGGAACATGGTCAGAGTACAGACCTGTTAGCTAGTTAAACTTGATCAGTAGGGAATTTTCAGGATGTTAGCTGATTATTCATACGCGAGGTATGTTAGGTTTTGCATTTTGTACATTATATTCCTAGTCGCGGTTATGGTGATATGTTAGCTTATTGATGCTAAAACTTTGCTGGTTAAGCATATATTCGTAGGTTAGCATATAAAGAACTTATTTTTGTGTTACGCGTTTGTCCAAATGATACTTGAAATATGACTTGAATCAATAGTCACTTGAAGCGGCGCACGAAAACGCGAAAGCGCTTTCACGATCGCGAAACGGTTAAACACCTGTCTGAAACCAACGTAGCGTCACCG
>JABUQX010143445.1:20000-22500 GCA_015478945.1 Trachelipus rathkii | reverse complement strand
ACCTTATTACTTAAGGTATCCAAGATCTCGAATATTAAACGAAATCTATTCAAAACGAGCAGGCTCTGATGAGTCCCTCCTCCAACCTATGATGAAAATCCCCCTCCCCCAACTTATAATGAAACCCGAAGCCTATGATGAAACCCATTTTAGACATTGTAGTCTCCTTAATATTAAATTATAAATTCATTTTGAATTAGGACGCATAATAGGAATTGCTTCCCTTATTTCGAAATGCTTTTCGTATTGAGCAATTGCAAATTTCAATTAAAATCAAGGAGAGTTTAAGAGAAATGCAACGAACTTCAAGAATATTTGACAAAGAAGAGGACTATAATGTGTCTTAATTGCTGGACTAAATAGCCATTGTTAATGCTTAATTATTAATGTTAATTACTCCTAAAAAGGTAATTATAGCAACCAAGAGATTTCCAAATTATTCTCAATTATCATAAATAATTACATTAACGATATAAAGAACTTGAAATATATTGTAAAAAATAGAAATTAATAAAAAAAATGAATAAAGAAAAGATTAATTGAGTAATTACAAGCAAATAATGTGAATAAAGTTGTAGTATTTAGCATAAAATCAAGTTTATTATTTAATATGCCGTTAATAATTTAGTTATTGATGCATATTTGTTCCCTAATCGTTACCTCTCTGCTAATTTAAAGGTTTCGGTACCTTTTCCCAGATCTAAAAGCTTCAATGTTTATTATATTTAAACAAAGATGGCAAAAGAAATCCATTTATCTGTAAAGAGAATAAAAAGCAGTAAAAAGAGAAAATGACTGAGCAATGATTTCCAACTGACTTTCAATGATATATCTCCCATGCAATTGATTCCATTTTTTAAAATGCTTAGCTCCTTTTTTTCCAAATTTAATTTTTTATGTATTACACGAAAAGCACGGTGAATTTTATGGCAAAGATTAAAAAAATAAGAATGTAAGCAGAATGAAATCCCATGACAAGAAATCTTTAAGTAATAAATCCCTACCATTGAAACTCGATTTTCAGGCCTTTATTTTGAAAGATGTTTTGCTTTGTCAGACATCATTTGAATGATACAAACCTGTCGAAAACCTTTGAGGTTATGGAGACAAGTATCTGAGTGTCATTTTGAGTTGACAGATTTGTTGTACTACAAAAGGATGATATTTCCAGAATCGAGTCAAACTTTATGGATTATAATCTGAACTCTGGAACTTATTGGCACCTTCAGATTCTCTTTTGTTACAAGTGTTCATTCAGAAGCTACTGTCATCCCCTCTCATTACATCGGAAATTTGTAGCAGCAAAATCATTTCCTCAAATTCCTGTTACCCCTCAAAGTTTCCTTTTTAACGTTACTGAAGAGGCTTCAGTACCAAGCAATTAAAAGACTTCTGAATCTATGAAAATTAACAGCAACTTTAGAGATGTAGAAACACCGGGCTGTTCAAAAAGGACAACCTGAACTATAAGAGAGTTGAACTTCGTGCAGGCATTAGAGATTCATCTACTTCCTTCAAATTTATCAGTGGTTTTCTCCTCTTTCAAACACTTGATCTTATTGTATCACAAATCTCAATAATTCTTTCTTCTCTAACCCTCTCGATTTTTAGCGCTCCATAGTTTCTTAATCTTCTGAAGCCATTAGAAAAGATTCAAGATCTAAACAATGTATGATATTCGGTTAACTTTTTTTTCTGTTTTAATGAGGCGATTTCTTTTACTATTAGTTACAGAGATTGTAAAGATTTACTTCTACTTCTGTATTTACACTTTCAACTGCCGACATCAGTTAACTCTGATAGTAATAAAGTTACTTCTGAAATCGATGTTACTATATATATACCGTATATATATATATATATATATATATATATATATATATATATATATATATATATTAAAATATTATATATATATATATATATATATATATATATATATATATATATATATATATATTACAGTATATATATATATATATATATATATATATACATAGTGACACATTCAATTTCTTTCATTACCCGCAATTCGATCAAAAAAAAAAAAATTTTCACAGGTAAAGATCTTATGATACATAAAATAGATGTTCTAGGGTCGAATGAAATTTTTTTTTTTACCTGTTCGAAGAAATTATATATATTATTTTAAAGGTATGCCATTATATATGTAGGCTCGAGCCGACGGGGAACACAGGTGAGGACGTTTGGATTGGCGGAGGAACCCCGCGACACCCAAAGCCCAAAGAGCGGGGGTCCTCTCCCCGGAGGGGGAAATAGTCCCACCCGTAGTTCCCCGAAAGGCCGAGACCCCGACTCCTGCTACGGTGCGGTACACCCTTTGGGTATTCTTTATTTCACATTTTCCTTACTAAAATTTTTACACAGGATTCCAAAATGTATTCTTTTCGCTGTAGCTATATTATAGTTTTTGAGATATGATTGTTTTTTTTTTCTTATTTCTGACCCTAAAACGTCTATTTTATGTATCATAGAGGCT
>JABUQX010143445.1:0-12500 GCA_015478945.1 Trachelipus rathkii | reverse complement strand
GGATCGAAGTTAGGAATGAGAAATCGGAAACCAAAATCGGAATCAGGATCGGAGTTAGGAATGACAAATCGGAAACCAAAATTGAAATCAGGATATGAGTCAGGAATGAAAAATCGGAAGTCAAAATCGGGATCAAGATCGGAGTCAAGAAGGAGAAATCGGAAACCAAAATCGGAATTAAGATCGAAGTTAGGAATGAGAAATCGAAAACCAAAATCAGAATCAGGATCGAAGTTAGGAATGAGAAATCGGAAACCAAAATCGGAATCAGGATCGGAGTTAGGAATGACAAATCGGAAACCAAAATTGAAATCAGGATATGAGTCAGGAATGAAAAATCGGAAGTCAAAATCGGGATCAAGATCGGAGACGAAATTCGAAATCGGAAACCAAAATCGGAGTCAGGATCAGAGTCAGGAATAAGAAATCGGAAACCCAAATCGGAATGAAGATCGGAGTCAGGAATGAGAATCGGAACCCAAAATCGGAATCAGGATCGGAGTTAGGAATGACAAATCGGAAACCAAAATTGAAATCAGGATATGAGTCAGGAATGAAAAATCGGAAGTCAAAATCGGGATCAAGATCGGAGTCAAGAAGGAGAAATCGGAAACCAAAATCGGAATTAAGATCGAAGTTAGGAATGAGAAATCGAAAACCAAAATCAGAATCAGGATCGAAGTTAGGAATGAGAAATCGGAAACCAAAATCGGAATCAGGATCGGAGTTAGGAATGACAAATCGGAAACCAAAATTGAAATCAGGATATGAGTCAGGAATGAAAAATCGGAAGTCAAAATCGGGATCAAGATCGGAGTCAAGAAGGAGAAATCGGAAACCAAAATCGGAATTAAGATCGAAGTTAGGAATGAGAAATCGAAAACCAAAATCAGAATCAGGATCAGAGTTAGGAATGAGAAATCGGAAACCAAAATCAAAATCAGGATCGGAGTCAGGAATGAAAAATCGGAAATCAAAATCGGGATCAAGATCGGAGTCAGTAATGAGAAATCGGAAACCAAAATCGAAGTCAGGTCGGAGTCAGAAATGAGAAATCGGAAATCAAAATGGGTATTAGGATATGAGTCAACGGAATATGAATACGGAAGCGTGGTTGGAATCAGGAATGTGTAATTTTTGATGGATGGGAATAAGGATTGAAACAGGGAATGGGTTTAAGAATTGTATATTGGAATAGGAATCGGAATTGCATGATTTTCAATAGGTGAATTCGGAAACGGAATCGTATAATTTTTGATAACTGGAATCGGAAACGGAATCTTCTGATTTTCAATAGCTGGAATCGGAACCGAAATGGTATGTATGACTTTGAATAGTTGGAATTGGAAAAAAAAACCAAAACCGGATTATTTTCAGGTTCCATATCCCTGGTGTGAACTATTTCTAAAGTTAACTATCAACGAATTCCTCTTGACATTTAACGAACGATAAAAAAAATACAAGTATTATACCCCACAACTCAAATATTTATCTATTTTATCTTTCTATACAATCATAAATTTAAAATTTTTAAATGTTGCAGGAAATTAGACGTATTTCTATTATTCCAATATCTAAAAATGTTTTATCATCATCATCCTCATCATCCCCACCTTCTATCCCCAAGAAAATCCCAAGGTGCGTAACATGCACCGGAAACAGAAAAGTACTAGAAGAATATGAGTATATGACGCATGTCGAAAAGAAAGCCTAGCCTTACTGCCTCCTTTACCTTTTAGTGAGAACTCATCGAGGTCAAAAAATCCACCCTAGAGCTTCACGGGACCGCAACGAACTCTCACTATGACATCTCGTCAATGTAGGGTTCATCCCTTGGCCCAGGTGGACCACAACCATACCACTTCACAAAACCCCGCCATTCACCCCTATTATGCACCTTTCATCTCGCCACTGCCAAACTAAAAATTTTCTCCTCCAGGCATTCCTTTACTGACTCAATCCACTTTTCCTTCAGTCTCCCAGCCGGTCGATTCCCGGAACACTCACCACTATACATCTGCGTAACCAACCGACTGTCATCCATCCTTTCCACATGACCAAACCATCTCAAAGTACTTTCATTTAATCTCTCATTTACTCTTATCTTCACACCACCCAACTCTCTAATATGTTAATTTCCCATTTTATCAATTCTTCTCACACCTAACATGCCCCTAAGATTGTCCATCTGAACATTGTACTTTAGATCTATACCTCTTATTTCAGACCATAGTCTCACTACTATACATTAACACAGGTAACAACATACCCTCATGTAAGACCTTAGCGCACTTGATACTTAGTCCCTTTACATCCACCAACGATTTAATTGCACCAGCCACCTTCCTGCCATTCACAACTTTACTACTACACTCTGCATCATCCGTTCCCTTTTCATCCAACATATATCCTAAATATTTAAACTCAGACACTTGTTCCAGCTGCTCACCATCTAACATAACTTCACACCGAGGACTGTCCTCACTCACAACCATAACTTTACTCTTATCTACGTTTACTTTCAAACCCCTTCTTTTACACACCCTGCCAAATCTCTCTACCAATCCTCTCAAACTCTCTTCAGATTCTCCACACAAAACCAAATCATCCGCATATAATAGGTAAGGCACCCTCCAATCTCTTCCATTCTCCATCATTCTAACATCATCCCCTTCCACCCCCACCTCTAATTCTTTCATAACCCCATCCATATACAAATTGAATTAGCAAGGAGACATAACACATCCCTGCCTCACTCCGCTATTAATATTAAACCAATCACTTTCGACTCCATTTATTCTTACACATGCTTCACTATCGTCATACATACTTTTGATTCCATTCAGAAGCTTACCACCAACACTATATATCACTAACACCTGCCATAGAGCGTCTCTATTAATCATATCAAATGCCTGTTGCAAATCCATAAAACCTAAATACAATTTAATCTTCTTCTTCCTCATTTTCTCCATCATTTGTTTCAATGTAAAGATTTGATCCAGACATCCTTTACCACTTTTAATCGCACCTTGTTCTTAACCAATCGGTTTTTCAGTCACTCGACTCACTCTTTCGAAAAAAATACCAGAATATATTTCTTGCCTACAACACTCAATAAACTAATTCCCTTATAATTCCTACAGTTACCCTTATATCCTTTACCCTTATATAAGGGTACTGTTACTGCTCTCCTCCAATCTCTTGGAACTATACCCTCCATAAACGCTTTGTTATACAACTTCCAAATCTAATCAATCACCATCTCGCCTCCATTCCTGATCATTTCAACAGTAATTTAATCAATACCTGCAGATTTACCATTCTCCAACTTTCTCACTACCCATTACCTCCTAGTTGCTAATGACCTCATCCCCAAAATACCTATTCCTTCTTGCACCATCAACCCCCCACACATTCACTATCACCTCTTCATTACTGCCAATGTTATGCAGATTTTCGAAGTGTTCCCTACACACTCCTCACATCCATTTCATCAGTTATGAAAGCACCATCCCTATACATTATTCTAAGCAGATTCCCTTTATTCTCATTGTTAACCTTTCACGCTTTCTTCCAGAAGAACTTCCTATTTCCTTGTAAATTTGTAAAATGTAAAATGTTTAATAACTTTCCAAATTAGCTTGTTTTGAAAAAGTATTTTGTAAAAATTTTAATGTTTTTTCCTTCTTAAATTGCCAATTAATAGTTTCAAAAACTTTTCATTCGATTTAAATATTTAGAAATATTGATTCTAGTAACTCTCAGAGCAGGTATTAGAAAAGATTAAAAATTATAAAGCAAAAAAAAAAAAAAATTCTTGGTTATAATTGAAAACAATAATAGAAAAAAGTCTTAAAAGTAAAAATCATTAAGATAGAAATTAGATTTTAATAAAAATTTATTGCGTTTATGCTTTGGGTTTTATGCTATATTATTGTTTTATTAAGTTAACCCTAGAGCATTAACGGGGGTCGATGCACACCCCAAACCATTTTTGTCACATGATACCAGGAAAGTGATTTAAGGGAACTTACCTTCTATCATATATTCAGTTTTATTCTCATTTGTAATAAAAGGCTCGTCAAGGAAACTTTGAATGCGAAACCCACACAAAATATCATCGTTAAAAATGATTGACAATGGAATTGGATTTCGGATGAGATCATTTGCCACAAGTGTCAAATTTATTTCACGGCCTCTGTCGAACCCATCATATCCAAAGTCTATAAGTGTCCACTTGTTATCATCATTTCTAATGACTTTAAAATCTGAAGACTAAAAATATAATAATTAAAATATTATTTATGTAGCATTACAAAAAACTGGGACTAGCCCAGATGGTCGGCAGAATAAAAGGTCGACACAACATTAAAAAAAAAATTCCTGTACAGCCCGTAGCAGACGTTAGGATATGTTAGGTCAGGTTACGTTAAGATAGGTTAAATTTTGTTGGATTCGTTAGAGATACTCTAAATAACCAGATTTTTTTTTTTTTTTTTGCAAATGTAGACCTAATTTCCTGTTGACCAGAGAGAGAGAGAGAGAGAGAGAGAGAGAGAGAGAGAGAGAGAGAGAGAGAGAGAGAGAGAGAGAGAGAGAGAGAGAGAGAGAGAGAGAGAGAGAGAGAGAGAGAGAGAGAGAGAGAGAGAGAGAGAGAGAGAGAGAGAGAGAGAGAGAGAGAGAGAGAGAGAGAGAGAGAGAGAGAGAGCAATTAAGAATGTTATACTTATTTGATATCCATAGAGGTAAATTTTGGACACCTGGAGTATAAATGAAACACTATATTACTAGTTACAATAAATGATAATTAAACACAGTTTTTTATAGTAAGAGAAATGATTTATTTTAGTTTTATGATATCACTTTCCCAAAACTTAATACAAATTTTTAGGCATTATCAAGTTCGTTTAGAGACATAGGAAATATGTCAAAGAACATTATTATTCTCTGCTACAAGCGACCAATGACGCAGGTGCAACTTAGTACTTTTTTAGGAAATGAAAGTAAAAAAAAAGATGTTCCCGTTTATCACTAACAACAACGTGTAGGAAAATCTATTTTTTAGTAGGTCTGAATGGTACAATACATATATTTTATTTTTTCCTGTCGACCAATTGGACTAGTTCCAGTTCCCTTATCCAAAAATTAGGAAACATTGTCCGTAAGCCAAGCTTGAGTAGACCAAGCTCTATGTTCTGATTCTGAATCCTCTTGAAAGGTTTATGGTTCATTTTGAAAGAGGGTCTGACCTTGTGCTCTTGCCCCACATTCCAGAACGCTTTGCTAGTACACGGTTGTCGAGGTTTTAACACCTTTTTCACAAATATGGATGTAAGTGATCCCATTGCAGCGTACTCCCCATCAAACCATCACAGATGCTTGAGGATGACATCTTTGGACAAGTAGTACGAGTACTGCTGCTTCCTTACATGCCGTAGCATACACACTATCGTTTTGTTTGTCAAGTTATTTTTCCACGGTATAGATCTTTTCGTCGGTAAAGAGAATGTTTTTAGGTGGCGATCATGCAAGTACTCAACCAACAGGAGATAAGACCTTTCTCTACTACCGTGGATCAATTGGTAGAGCGACAGAGTCGTATGGCAAGGGCGTGGGTTCGATTTCTAAGTCCGGATCCTAGGTAGAAATTACATAGAGAAGTTACCATCCTCGAATAGGGCTATCCCCGTGAACTGTGAACTTTTTCAACAAAAAAAAAAATTCTTTAAGGGAAACCGTGAATAAATGTCTGGTGCGTCTTCTCGAATGCTATTATTAACCTTTGGTTCTCTCTGACGAAGCGTGACATGGAATTGTTAGGTGTGTCTGCATGTTACGTGACATAATATATTGTTTCGTTCAATTCGAGCATTTACAGTTTTGACAGCTTACGGTGTCCGAACAGAACTTGGTCTACTAGTTTCATTGGCTTTTAAAATCACCAGTGTCCTGCTATAACTTTGGCACAATACACAAACATAAGGCTAATACTTAATGGTTGCTAAGTTTTGAAAATGGTACTCTTCTTCTTCTATGCAACAGTAATGTAATACTATAGCAGCAGCAGGGTTTGGTTTAACGCCTCACTATATATATATATATATATATATATATATATATATATATATATATATATACTTTATATTTAAGTATAAATATATATAATATATATATATATATATATATATATATATATATATATATATATATATATATATATATATATATATATATATATATATATATATATATATATATATATATATATATACTATATATAAATATATATATATATATATATATTGACTGCTTTTTATTTTTTCAGGTGTAACTACTGTAACAGAATGGCAGGAGATCAACTTAGCTTTGAAGAGAGAAAGTTTGTCCTTAAATGCTATTGGATCACCGGAAATGCCACGGAAGTGCAAAGACGGTTCAGAAGGGAGTTCGATAAACCGCCACAAACGCACCGGACCATTGCCCGCATCAGAGAGAAATTTGAAGCTTATGGAACCGTTCACAACGTCAACAAGAAACGTTCTGGACGACCACATAGATCCATCAACTCTGCAAAGGAAGAGCAGTTACAGGAAACCCCCATCCGATCCCCACATAAATCTCTATGACAAACGGCTCGGGAGATACACATCTCAAAAGATAGCATCCATCGCATCTTGAAGCATCTACGCTTGAAATGCTACATACCAAGACTACTCCATGCTCTTGATGAAGACGATCCGGACCGGAGACTTCAATTTTGTGAATGGTACCTGGCTATATGTGCAGAAGAAGCAGGGTTTCCACACAAAATTTTCTGGAGCGATGAGGCCACCTTTAAATTAAATGGCTCGATTAATCGCCATAATTGTACCTACTGGGGTCCTGTAAATCCCCATGTTAAAGCAGAACACCATTTAATCCTACCAGGGGTAACTGTTTGTGTGGGATTTCAGCATTGGGCATCATAGGACCGTTTTTTTTAACGGAGCGGTCGATTGGGAGAGGTACCTAACCTTGCTGCCGGAGTCGGAGATGTTTGGTAACGCCGTGCTTTACTTTCAGCAAGATGGAGCACCTCCCCACTACCATCGCGATGTAAGAGCTCATCTCGACTCACACAAAACACAAGGATTGAACAAAGGAGTAGTATTGAATACCCTGCGCGTTCAGATCTCACGCCAATGGACTTCTTTTTATGGGGATACCTCAAGGACAGAGTTTATCGCTCAAAATCAAGAACGATAAATGCATTGAAATTGGAAATCAAAAGATAATGTCGCGACATTTTAAATGAATTGTTTCGTGCCGTTTGCGACTCTATTGGTTCGCGTTATCAGCTGTGTCTGGACAATAGCGATCATCATTTTGAACATTTGCGAACATGATTCTATAAATACATGTATGTTCTGTAATTCAAGCCCTTAAACTTGTCACTATGTTCATAAATAAAGTTTGTATAGTCCTTCAAAGTGTTAGTACATTATTTTTAGAGACACCTATATATATATATATATATATATATATATATATATATATATATATATATATATATATATATATATATATATATATATATATATATATATATATATATATATATATATATAAATAGAGGAGCTGAGAGGGAGAATCATCAGTTTGATGAACAAGTGTTGGAGAGAGGGAAGGTGCCGGAAAGGTGGGGCAAAGCAATAATAATACCGATATATAAGGTAAAGAGATGCAGGAAACTGTAATAATTATAGAGGTATTTCACTGATGGACCATCTGGCAAAAATAACATACGAAAGAATATTGGAGAGGAGGCTGAGAGAAAGGTAGAAGAACAGTACGGGAAGAACAGTACAGGTATAGAAGAGGAAGAGGAACAGATGGACCTCTTATTCACACTAAGAATGGTCTCGGAAGATGCTGGAATATGGCAAGAGATTCTTTGTAGCTTTCATCGACCTCAAAACGCATTTGATTCGGTGCCAAGGAAAAAGCTCTGAAGAGCTATGGATAGGAATTATGGAGTGATTGGTAGATTAAAGAAGGCAATAGAAAGTATGTATGAGAAATGCAGTTGTAATGTTAGAACTGAGTACGAGAACGATAGATGGTTTGAGAGGTGAAAACATGAAGCAGGAGAGTGTTTTATCGCCACTGCTGTTTTATTATATTATATTTAGACGTGATGATAAGGAAAGTGAGGAGAGAGACTGGGAGAATTTGGAAGGACATAATGGCATATGCGAACGATCTGGCATGTTGGAGAGCGAGAGAGAAGACGATTCGAGAGGTGGTGGAGTTGTTTGCGGAGGAGTTGGAGGAAGCTGGGATGAGGATGAACGTACAGAGGACAGAGATATATCTAACCGGAGGAAATGAGGGAGGGATGAGATGTTGGGTGAGAGGGAGGAGGAGTGAGAAGGCGGTAAATACCTGCAGTTATCTCGGAGGATGTTTTAACAGAAGGGGGAAGTGGAGGAGAGATTACGCGAAGAATGGAAAAGTATAGATTAGTTATGAAAGCGGTATACCCCATGATGAAAGATAAAACATCGGAATAGAGGTTAAAGTGATTTTTAACAGTATACTGACTTCGACGCTGCTGTACGGAGCGGAAACATAGACAACAACGAAGAGAGGGTAGAATACAAGCGGCG
Organism: Trachelipus rathkii; assembly: GCA_015478945.1. Taxonomy (NCBI): domain Eukaryota; kingdom Metazoa; phylum Arthropoda; class Malacostraca; order Isopoda; family Trachelipodidae; genus Trachelipus; species Trachelipus rathkii. The sequence continues at coordinate 3,849 of JABUQX010143445.1, read as the reverse complement.
GAGATGAGGGTATAAAGAACTATGATTGAAAGAGTAGGAGAGACAAATAAGGGCATGAAGTAATTAGAGAGAAGATATAGGGGTAAAGAAGATGATACTGAAGATGGATGTGGGAGGATTGAGATGGTGAGAGGATGGAGGAGGACAGAATGCCGAAAAGAAGATGGGAATGGACACCAGAGGGCAGAAAGGGCAAAAGAAGACCGAAGAAGAAAGAGATGGGCGGAGTAGGTGGAGGATTCTCTGGAAAGATGTCAGCTAGCACCAAAAATGAGAATGCTAAAGAGAAGAGGAATAGTGCAGCAGAGAGATGTCTGGAGAAAGACGCTTGCGCGGCTGGCAGGATGAAGAATCCTTCTTGGGAGAGGAAAAGAGAAAAAAGAGCTATATATATATATATATAATATTAGCAATATATATATATAACACCATATATATATATATATATATCTTTCATATATATATATATATATATATATATATAATATATATATATATATATACATATATATATATATATATTTATATATATATATATATATAAATATACTCTATATATATATATATATATATATATATATATATATATATATATATATATATATATATATATATATATATATATATATATATATATATATATATATATATATATATATATATATATATATATATATATATTTATATATATATATATATATATATATATATATATATATATATATATATATATATATATATATATATATATATATATATATACATATGAAGGCGTCGTCGGGGGGGGCGGGGCGGCGCACAAAGTGTTTGCTCTTGCCAAGTCTACATTGCAAATTTTTGATCCAACGTCTGGCGTTCAGGCTATTATTTAAGTACGTTTTACGATATATATATATATATATATATACTTTATATATATATATATACTACTTTCTATATATATATAACATATATATATATATATATATATATGCTGCTCTTGCCATATATATATATATATACCATATATACACACAGTATATGGCGATGGCTGAAGATTTTCAATCGTCATTTTCTCACATTTCTCTTGACGATACGAGATCTTCTCACTCATTTATATGCTCTTTAAATTTGTAGATAAGAACTGTATTGTTCTTTATGTTTTTAATGTTGATATGTATATATAAATTCTAGAATTTTGTGTTCAGTGGGATTTTCAATTCTTTATTAAGTGTTTAGGGTTCACAGTAGCATTGAAATTATCACTCAACACCGCCTCATGTAAAGTTATAGCTCAATTTCATCAGATCATGGATATTAGGAGACTCCTTGGAACGTACGTTTATATTAAATATATATTAAAATTTTTTATCTTTACTTGCTTATGGTAGGGAGAATGAAACACATGATCTGCGTTGCCAAGTCTGTAGTTAGTTTCATTTTAAAAAACTAATTTTCATTACAACCCAGAAATTAGTGGTTTTCAACATAATTTGCTATATTTTAATTTTTTCTGTTAACATCTTTGAATGTTAGTAAAAATATTAGCCTATGACCATATGTGGCAGAGATTTACAGTAGTAGAACCATATATATTTAATATATATATATATATATATATATATATATATATATATATATATATATATATATATATATATATATATATATATATATATATATATATTTTTTATATATATATATATATATATATATATATATATATATATATATATATATATATATATATATTGTTTGCAGTAAATTTGAAAAGGAAGACATAAAAATGGAAATGGTAGCGGTGAAAACAAAGAAGATACCAATAAGCAACTAAGACTACACAGGAGGCAATCCCTCCTACTTCGCATATTTCGCATGATGAAGAACCCACACCTAGGCCCAGCACCTCGACGAGTCATGATATGGGTCCAGATTTCGGAGCTTGCGTTTCATTAGATGACTGTCACGAAAATGACATTGGTAGATACGTTGGACATTCATCTATGATTTCGACTGAGAAAAAGAAACAGTTACTGAAAGAGTGTTAGATTCCACCTAAGACCTATAATTTTTTGGAAGATGCTACCCACTTAAAGAGGAAATTCAATTATGAATGGTTGGAGACATATTCACCTTGACTGACATACTCCAGGCGCCTAAAGGGAGCATTTTGCAAGTTTTGTATTTTATTTCCACCAAATTAAAGTTCGGTCAGAGGGATCCTAGGATCTTTAATAATAAGACCTTTCACTAAATATAAAGATGTTCATGTGATTTGTAAGGAACATACAAACACAGAGTGGCATAAAACTGCTGTTGAAGCTGCAAGATTGTTCCTACAGCATGTGCCGGTAGACATCCAAATTAACCAGCATTCTAAGAAAATCATAGAAGAAAATAAAAAAAATATTATCCTCAATAATTTAATGTGTGACATTTTCTGGTACGCGCGATTTACCGCTTCCGGGTAAGCATCATGATGAGGGAGTGTTGCAAGATTTGTGCCGCTTACGAATAGATGCCGGAGATCAGTCATTGAAAAACCATTTTGAAAAGGGGAAGAAAAATGCCACATACCAATCAGTTCAGATTTAGAATGAGATCATTTCTCTATGTGGTACTACTATAAAGAAAAACATTGTTGATAAGGTAAAGGAAGTGTGCGCGTATAACTTACTAGCAGATGAAACCGCTGATATTTCTGGAAAGGAACAATTATCCATAAGGTTGCGCTATTTCGACAAAGAGTTCGATGAAGTCAAATAGGAATTTATTGGCTTTGTAGAACTGAAAGCGCTACGCAAAAACCATTGCGAAAGCCATTGACTATTTTGTCATGACCGAAGAACTGGATCCCAAGAAATGCGTGGGCTCTACGATGTCTGGCAAAGAAGGAGGCGTCCAAGCAATATCGCGGAAAAAGTATAAAAAAGCATTGTTCTTCATTTCTCTTCACACAAACAAAATCCAGTAGTAAATGTTGAACACAACTTTCCAAGAATCCCAACAATACTATTAGAACTATAAAGGACGTTATTACGTTTTTCGAGGAGTCGGCTTTGAGGAAGAAAATTAATGCCAAACATCCCAAGCCTGTGCCCGACCAGATGGTCTGAACAACACAAGTGCATCAGAGTGTTTTTAAGGAGCATTTTGTACGAATGATGCAAGCATTAGAAATCCTTTCCATTGAAGGAAATACGGCCACAAGAAAAGGCGCTTTTCAGTTGCATTCAGCGGCATGTAAGTCGTCATTCATCATGGCTATGATATTGATCGCGAAGTACTCTGCGATGTTAGAGCCAGTTGTAAATGCTCTCCAATCCAAGACCTTGCATATCGTCAAAACCTCGCAAGCACATTCAACATATTGTGGAAATGGTTAGGAGCCATTGGAAAGATGAAGAAAAAATCACCGATTAAGTGTTATTAAGTGCTAATCAAATCGCCGAGCAACTTGGACTTGATCTGAATATACCACGGATTTTTGGTAGGCAGCAGCACCGCAGCACAGCAGCAACCATCCAGCAACAAATCCTACGGAGTTCTGGAGAAGATCCTTAATAACTCCGTATCTAGATTTTATAACCTCTTCTTTGGAATTACTGTTTTCTACTGAAAATGCACCTGCTTATGCATTGATGCATTGACATATCTACATCCTTTCCACATGCTACTCAAAACAATCGATGAGTTAAAGGAAAAGACAGCTTCATTTTATAGTTTTTACCACTTAGAAGGCATAGAAGAAGAGCTAGAACTTTGGAAAAAATTTGGAAGGACAAGAAACTGAGTAGTGAAGAACTAAAAGATCTTGTTGTCTCCCAAGTCTTAAGGAAGACTGAACCTTCCTTTCCGTCGACGAAAAAG
>JABUQX010143444.1:22500-23944 GCA_015478945.1 Trachelipus rathkii | reverse complement strand
CATAAAGCGTTGGAGCATCTTTAGAAATATGAGCTTAGGCAAAACGCCATCGCCATATTTGAATTCAGAGCATCAATCTATAGTGAAATTGCCCAAATACTAGTAGAAATTAGCGTTATTTTTGTTTTAATTTCGATCCAGTGATTTACCTAATAGTGTTACATACTTAACACTAAAGTGTTATATCTTAGATATGTGAGCTGCAAGGCAAAAACTAATGTCACATTTGGGTTCGAAAAACAATGAGAAGAAACTTCCAGCTCAAAATACTAATAGGAAATTTACGTTTAGTTGTTTTTTTATTTCTGATCCATGGATTTAGCCTAAAATAGTGTTATAGGTATCACTAAAGTGTTGGTATATTTGAAATGTGAGCGGCTGTAAAGAAAAACTGTAATGCCATACGAATTCAGCGTATCAAATTCATATATGAAATCAGCTCAAATACTAAAGAGAAAGTCCGTGTTTACTTGTTTTTATTTTATCCATGATACCAAAATAGTGTTACATACGTAACACTAAAGTGTTATATCTTAGAAATGTGAGCTGCAAGGCAAAAACTAATGTCATATTTAGATTCAGTGCATGCGCATTAAATTCATATGAAATCAGCTCCGATACTAATAGAAATTTTGCGTTTAGTTGTTTTGATTTGATCCATGGATTTAACCTAAAATAGTAAGTACACGTACATATAATGTAAAGTGAATATATCTTAGAAGTGAGAGCTGCCAGGCAAAAACTAATGCCATATTTGAATTTTGGTGCATCAAATTCAAATGAATCAGGCCTCCAAGTAACCCGGCACCAGTATGTGCTGACCAGTGTTATTTCCTCTTAAGCAGTGAAAAATGATCAAGTTTATTCATATATATATAGTTGCATATTGGCAGCAGCAGAAAGCAGTTGGTTAGGCGTTATATATATAGTTGGCTGTGGTTGGCTATAAGGAGCAAAAATGGTTGAAGAGTGAGTGTTTGAATAGGTTATGTACATACATATATATATATATATTATTGGTTATTATTATTATTACATATATATATATATATATATATATATATATATATATATTTATAAACGCAGTATACTAATTTGATCCAAAGTTTTGGAAGAATAATAGTTAAAATAAGTCTTTATTTTTAAAAGATTAGATTGTTATTTTAATTAAGTTTGATTAATTTATTATTATTATTATTATTATTATTATTATTATTATTATTATTATTATTATTATTATTATTATTATTATTATTATTATTATTATTATTATTATTATTACATGATATTTTAATTATCATTATTATTATTATTATTATTATTATTACTATTATTTTTATTATTATTATTAGACGTACGGGTAACCCCAACAGCCCTTTGAAACTAAAAATATTAATATTTTGTAATTTTAATACTTGTATAACTTTTTAACTTGATAAAAAAA
>JABUQX010143444.1:0-5000 GCA_015478945.1 Trachelipus rathkii | reverse complement strand
TTACCCGTGTTTAATGCTTCAGTAGAAAAGCTTTCAACATTAAGACTTCTGAAAACCTACTTGAGAAATATTATTGGAGATGAAAGACTTATTGGACTTGCCCTCCTTTACATACATCGAAATATTGAAATAAAAATTGAAGATGTTATCTCAGACTTCGCTCACTCTCATGTCAGGCGATTAAATTTAACAATTTAGGTAAGATGATTTTAGTAATTCATATAAATTCTTCCCATTTTTTCTTAGGAATTTAATATTTTGCTTTTCCACTTTATATATATATATATATATATATATATATATATAATGAAGAATTTTTGTTTTACCCCCACATATATATTTATATTTATCTACTATATATATATATATATATATATATATATATATATATATATATATATATATATATATATATATATATATATATATATATATATATATATATATATATATATATATATATATATATATATATATATATATATATATATATATATATATATAAACGATTTTTGTTTGGCCCCCCCCGAAAAAAATTTCTGGATACGCCACTGTATATATATATATATATATATATATATATATATATATATATATATATATATATATATATATATATATATATATATATATATATATATATATATATATATATATATAGTATATATATATATATATATATATATATATATATATATATATATATATATATATATATTTGGGTTTTACACAGAACTGATTAACATATATATATATATATATATATATATATATATATATATATATATATATATATATATATATATATATATATATATATATATATATATATATATCTAGCGAGCTGATATAGCATTAGGATAGAGCCTTCAGGGAAAAGGCTCTCATGGATTCTACTAAAGTCTTGGACGAAATAGACCTTCTTATGGGTGGACAGGGTGGTCAAAATATTTCAGAAGGAAGGCAGAATGATTTAGGTGAGGACCTTAAATTAGCAATGGACTGCTGGAAGTGAACTAACACCAGCACTCCTCTCACCAAAGACATCTTTCCCTTTCAACATAGGAGGAATTTGTTGAACTTGTTCATAAAATATAATACACCTCTCCCTAGTTCTGCGGCTGTAGAGCGAATATTTAGTATTGGTGGGGATATTTTGAGGGCAAAGAGGTCAGCCTTAACTGCTTTTAATTTTGAGCACCTAATTTTTTTGAAAGGTAATATGGATCTCTTGTCCTTTGAAGACGACATTGAGGAGGAAGTGGAAAATCCTGAGATTTTGTAAATATTCATTCAATTTTTCATATAATATTATAAATAAATTTTTTGTAAGGATATATACTATTTAGTATTTAATATTAAAATCTTTTGTGAAGTCGCACATTAATTATTAGCGGGAGACGTGCGGACGTGCGGACTTGCGATAGCGGAGGTTTGATGGTCTGAATAAGTGCGGAGGAGCGCTAGCGGACTACCTTTTCTCGAGGTGCGGAGGTGCGCTAGCGGACTACCCCTAAATGAGCGGGGTGCCCACCTCTGATATATATATATATATATATATATATATATATATATATATATATATATATATATATATATATATACTATATATATATATATATATATATATATATATATATATATATATATATATATATATATATATATATATATATATATATATATATAGAAAAAAAGAAAAGAGTAGAATAAGAAAAAAGTTGTTTAATTAAAGGATTGTGGTATATCGACCTTAAAATAAAAAATATTTACTAACCGATTCAATATATTCTCTCTCTCTCTCCTCTCTCTCTCTCTCTCTCTCTCTCTCTATATATATATATATATATATATATATATATATATATATATATATATATATATATATATATATATATATATATATATATATATATATATATATATATATATATATATATATATACATATATATATATATATACACATATATATATATATATATATATATATATATATATATATATATATATATATATATATATATATATATATATATATATATATATATAGACATTGATTCCAAAATGGATGAAGGATTTAGAAGAGAAATAGAAAACACACACACACACACACACACACACACACACACACACACACACCTATACACACACACACACACATACACACACACATACACTGAGACATATCTGATGACAGAGCGCGCTCACCTATACACTGATTTTCTGTGTCCATTAATTAAGGCGTCATATTTTCGGTGAGATGAGATGCGGGCTGAGAGGTAATTGGGGTAGTTGGGAAAACTATTCAGGCTGAAACGCTCCCATATTATGCTTTATATATGCACATAATACATTAACTCATTTATATATATATATATATATATATATAGTGTTATCTCTATATATATATATATATATATATATATATATATATATATATATATATATAATATATATATATATATATATATATATATATATATATATATATATATATATATATATACATATATATATATATATATATATATATATATATATATATATATATATATATCTATATATATATATATATATATATATATATATAATAATAATATATATTCAGTGTTATCTCAACACCTTTCTTTCGAGATCTCAGCATTGACTTTCAGCACATTCAACCACTCTTCTTTTCGACTTCTTTCGACTGTGTAAAAGGAAGGGATTTAAAATTTTATAGAGCTTATATATATATATATATATATATATATATATATATATATATATATATATATATATATATATATATATATATATATATATATATATATATATATATATATATATATATATATATATATATAAGAAAGAAGACATAAAACTAGAAACATTTGTATGGATAATTAAATGATTAATATTTTTTAAAAAAAAATATTTTATTAAAACAATAGAATATCAAATACAATATGCAATGATGGAAAATTCACAATATAGAGCAGTTGCAAAATTGATATTATTAAAAAGTAATTTCCTTGGGTTCAAGGCAAATTTATCAACTACTGTTTGAATAAAATCATCATAGCCAGCCCGTTTAACCTGTCGTCTTCCATAGTACTTCGTAGCCAAGTCTTGATCCTTCGCAGAGTACTGAAAGAGCGCTCTACTGTACTGGTGGTGCATGGCTGGGCGAGTAGTATCATCAAAGCCTTTCGTCGACAGAAAGAAAGGTTCAGTCTCCTTTAAAACTTGGGAGACAACAAGATCTTTTAGTTCTTCACTACTTAGTTTGTCCTTCTAAGTTTGTACCAAAGTTCTAGCTCTTCTTCTTCTATGCCTTCTAAGTGGTAAAAACTATAAAATGAAGCTGTCTTTTCCTTTAACTCATCGATTGTTTTGAGTAGCATGTGGAAAGGATGTAAATATGTCAATGCATAAGCAGGTGTATTTTCAGTAGAAAATCGTAATTCCAAAGAAGAGGTTATAGAATCCAGATACGGAATTATTAAGGATCTTCTCCAGAACTCCGTGGGATTTGTTGCTGGATGGTTGCTGCGGTGCTGCTGCCTACCAAAAATCCGTGGTATATTCAGATCAAGTCCCAGTTGCTCGGCGATTTGATTAGCTTCTTTTAACACTTCATCGGTGATTTTTTCTTCATCTTTCCGATGGCTCCTAACCATTTCCACAATGTGTTGAATGTGCTGCGAGGTTTTGACGATATTCAAGGTCTTGGATTGGAGAGCATTTACAACTGGCTCTAACATCGCAGAGTACCTCGCGATCAATATCATAGCCATGATGAATGACGACTTATATGCCGCTGAATGCAACTGAAAAACGCTTTTTCTTGTGGCTGTATTTCCTTCAATGGAAAGGGTTTCTAATGCTTGCATCATTCGTACAAAGTGCTCCTTAAACACTCTGATGCATAGGCTTGGGGATGTTTGGCATTAATTTTCTCCTCAAGACCGACTCGCGAAAAAACGTAATAATGTCCTTATAATTACCTAGTATTTCCGGATTTCTGGTGTGTGGCTGGTATCATTTACTACTAGTTTTAGTTTGTGTGAGTGCAATGAAAGAATAATACACTTTTGTATACTTCTTCCGCAATATTCGCTGATTTCTCTTTCTTTGCCAGACATCGTAACGAGAACAGCCATCGAAACCCGAGTCCACGCATTTCTCGGGATCCAGTTCTTCGGTCGTGACAAAATCGTCAATGGCTTTCGCAATAGTTTCTGCGTCAAGCGCTTTCAGTTCTACAAAGCCAATAAATTCCTCTTTGACTTCATCGGACTCTTTGTCGAAATAGCGCAACCCTATGGATAATTGTTCCTTTCCAGAAATATCAGCGGTTTCTCTGCTAGTAAGCTATACGCGCACGCTTCCTTTACCTTTTTCATATATATATATATATATTATGCAAAAGTAGGCGAGGCCTAATTAAGAAGTCTTGGATCTAGTATAGCGAATTAACGATACTACCAATTTTAACTAAACGTTAAAAGAGTATAGAAAAATTACACAAACTGACCTTCCTTTTGATATATTGTGGCTTGTTCCCTTTAGTACGTAGGAAATGAAGCCATATGATGTAGGGCTGTACTCTAAAACTCTCTGCATCGCAAGAAAGAGTGGTGTTGCTTTTGAGAAGAGAGTAAACACTTCTAGGGGGCAGCTCGGCCTGTTGTGGATGCCACGATGGTGGCTGGTGCAATTAAATCCTTGGTTTATAGAAAAGAATTAAGTCTTGAGTACCCTAGGGTTTTGCATGACTGTATGTTGTTATCTGTATTAATTTATAGTAGTGATACTATGGTGTATCTGTTCAGATGGATAATCTTAGATAATCTTGGATAATCTTAATCTTAGGTGTGAGAAGAATTAACAAAAGAGAAATGAATGTATTAGAAAATTGTGTGGCATGAAGAAAGGAGTAAATGAGAGAATAAGCGAGAGTGCATTAAGAAAAAAGGTAGTTGAGAAAGTAAATAAAGGAAGTGTGCTCGATTT
>JABUQX010143443.1:0-12500 GCA_015478945.1 Trachelipus rathkii | reverse complement strand
AGACAGGGAGAAAATTAATTTCTTTGCATGAAAGACATTATAAATTATCTTTCGAACAATCAGACAAGTGTTCTATTGACAAAAGCGGCATCGACACAAACGACATCGACACAAGTGACATCGACGAAAGTGAGATCCATAAGAGTTACAATACAACAAAGCAGCAATAAACGAAACTATAAAGAAGATAAATTACAATATTGTAACATGGCGTGACATTCGTAATAACGCATCCGACATATATGGTTGAAGGTTCTGGGTTCGATTCTTAGGTCCCCCTTTTATGATAGCGCTTAAAACGCAGCGTTTGTGACGTGAGTAGTAGGAGCGTCATATTGTAGCACGAAAAACCCACCCCAAAAACCCACCCAACGAAAAACCCACCCATCGAAAAACCCACCTGACCTTTTTTACCTGCCCTTGACCTTTTTTGATCTTCACTTTTTTGGGCTTACCTTGACCACAGCGCTTTTACCTGCCCTTGACCTTTTTTGGGCTTGACCTTTTTTTTTGCTCCCTTTCTTTTCTTTCTTTACCTTTTTTCTGACCAACCTCCTTTGTCTTCCATGCGTCATTTTTCCCACGGTTTTTAAGAACAATTAATTTTTTGAGAACCCTAATTTTTGGAGAGAACCCTAATTTTGAGAACCCTATTTTTGAAAACCCTAATTTTTTGAGAACCCTAACGCAACCCCAATTTTTGGCACGACTTTGGCAACCTGGAAGCAACTGGTTAAAGCAAACTGCCGGCATGCCCCCAGGCTACTTTCCTGACCGTGGGCTTGCCCACGGTGAGGTTTCATTTAAAGCGCCCACATGTCTAAATCTCATCCTCGGCACCTCAGGCAAACCGCAGACCTGCGCCCACTGCGCCCGCCTGCGTCCCATCCCCTAGCCAACCATATATATATATATATATATATATATATATAAGTATATATATATATATATATATATATATATATATATATATATATATATATCCTACACGCACACACACACAATTCACTGCACCCGTGGTCGTGCTACCGACCTTCCAGCTTAAATTTTTTACCACCCTCAAGCCTCTTATATTCGAGTCTAATGGCCTGTAACTGACCTCGTCACCCATGCAAACCTCCAACTAACCATATTGAGTTAAAACATACACTTAATTTCCAGGTTTAGAGGACAATTATAATAATTATTATAATAATAATTATAATAATAATAATAATAATAATAATAATACATAATAATAATTTATATATATATATATATGTTAGTATATATATATATATATATATATATATATATATATATATATATATATATATATATATATATATATATATATATATATAAGGAGAGAGAGAGAGAGAGAGAGAGAGAGAAAGAGAGCTCTTTGTCAGGCGATTTAAGCACTTTAGATGTATTTGAAACTAATTTTAATAAATTTTAATTATTTTAACTATTTTTATTTGAATTATTTTTATTATTTGAATTATTTTAATTATTTTTATTTTATTTTCTGTTATAACATCTCTCATCCTGAGAATCGCCACGTGAAACGAAATCTTTGAATTCGAACCGTAAAAGCACGTATTCTCTTGCTGTTTTGTTTAATTTTAATCCAAAATTTCTTCATTTTATTTGAAAATATTTTTTTTCATTATGATTAGTATTATTATTATCATTTTATTATTTTTAATTATTTAATTATTTGCGTAACGTATTATTTTCATTATTTTTATTTATTTTGCATTAGGTTTCGTCGAACACGTGGCTTTTACGATCCAAACATGCGTCTGCGCATCTACAAAGAGAGAGAGAGAGAGACGAGAGAGAGAGAGAGAGAGAGGCATATAGTAGCAGTATGAGAGAGTATAGATATATATATATATATATATATATATAAGTATATATATATATATATTATGGTATATATATATATGTTATATAATCTTTGTTTGACCATGATATTTTTCCTGACCTTGTCGGATACCATACCCAGCCTACACCTAGCCTAAACCTGCACCTAACCTGACCTACCAACCCACCTAACTCCAACTCACTCCAACCTAACCCAACGCAATTCCATTCACACGGCACAATACCCAGCGCTCACTCACACTCTGCAGCAGCATCCACCTCATCCAGTAACTGATGCCTAGCCTTGGTAGGCTAACATGAGGCTCATGGTACCTTGACCTATATGGATCTATCCCAATCCTTTCCATCCGCACAATACAATAATACAAATCATTTCAACACACACACACACATTCACTATGACTTATACTGCTTGCACACATTCACTATACAATTACTATGGCACCGACACCAATAGACATTTGCCACTCTTACGCCACAAGGTCGTGGCTGAACACAACAACTGCGGCAGCTGCTTGGTCATCACAGTAGTATATATGGCCACACCCATCTTGTCTCAAGGGCCACACACACACTATGACACACTTCTCGCCATAGACACCCATACACTACATTTGCCAATCGCATGCGCCTGCCTTATGGTCAATTTTTTTAGCCCACCCCCAATTTTAGGCACTTAAACATTAAAACATTTGTCTGCAACCCACACAGACATCTTCCTACTTAGTACTTTTTATAAGTTTAAAAATTGCATGAGTAAGGTGCCTGATATAAACATTTTATTTTACAACAATTGTATTAAAGCAGTAAACAGAAAGTTAAAGCAGAAAAGCAGTAAGTATACTGAATCCCTTAACTCATATGTTTTACTGTTTTACTGTTAACTCATAAGCCAATGCTTTAACTCGTTTTACTGTTTTTAGCTTTGTGTTATTGTTACTCTCTACTGCACATTGCTGCCTAAAGCTGCAAACGTAAATCAATAGAGTACTTCCACCCATGACTTAAGGGCAAGTTTTTACGTTTACTGCTTACTTGTTGTTTTACTGCTTCTGCTTAATGCTTTTATCTAAAGCAGTAAATCAGTAATCAATAGAGGTGTTACCTAACACCTAAGTGATTAGTATGCTTTGTTTGCTTGCTTTAACTTTCTCTGCTTTAATGTTTAACTTTCGCTTTACTGTTAACTTTCTGTTTAACTCATATACGACTGTTTAACTCATATTTATTAACATTATGTTTTTTTATTTTTTTAATTTTTATTTATTTTATTATTATTTTTATTTATTTTTAGTTATTTACTTCATGCCTATTGTTATTATTATTTAGAACACACATTCACTTTACACTTATATACAATATCTCCACTATGACATCTTATACAATATCTTCATGAGACACTTACACACATTCACTATACACTTACATCTTGCTTGCTATTAATCTTATACACACAGTGACACACACACACACTTCACACACACGCACACATACACACATCTTCACTATGACACTTATACACACACACTATGACACTTTACGAAATACACATCAGATTGAATACGCACACACAGGAAACACACACACACATTTTACACCACACACTGATTTACTTACACACGCAGATTTACTAACACTCACACACATATATTACTCATTAAAATATAACTAAAATTATTTCAAAGTTTCTAAAAATTTGATCAAAGAATTTATTATTAACTGTTGATACTTTTTATCAAGTTTTAATATAACTTTTACTAAAATTTTATGAATTTTTATTAAAACATATATTTTATTATTCAATAAATCGTAAATCAGGTCCCTAGCACCCCTCTACACCAAGTTATGCCACGTTTTGTTCTATTGACTTGCTGCTTTACATCATCTTTAGCTATGTAATAAGTATAAAACAACAAAATAAAGTTCTTCTCTTACAACATGTATTTTATTAAAATTATTCTAAGTTTTTATTTAAAATAACAATATTCACTTTACATTTTATATTATTCACTCGATGTTAGCTAAAAATATTTCAAATATGATTTTCATTATTATTATTATCTATAAATTCATTCCATCACGAGAAAACAGAACAACCCGCACTCTTACAGATACGAAACTGACCCTCTCTGTGTAAAATGTGTTGAAATAACTACTTTAGGCCAAATTTAGGATAATCCTTTGTACCCCGGGCGATTTAAGCCTAATCGTCAAAATATATTTCAAACTGACCCTTTTCTGTAAAATGTGGTGCACAACTACGTTAGGCCTAGCTTCCGGTGGCGATGTTTCTCAGACGGGCCAATCCTAATCTCCAGGTCAAAAGGTAAATCTATATAGACAAGAATCATTGTTATTATTTTTATAAATATATTTCGAACTGAAACATGCTGGATCGGTGACATCCTTTAAGCAGGTAAGAAGAAAATGTTTTCCTTACTTGTTTTGGTCGGAGTAGTTTTCCCTTAGTTCATAAGCTAACCACCAGCTCAGCATGAGCCCCAACCGCAAAGGCAGCCAACTCCGCACCCGCTGGTGCGTCCCGCCGCGTCCCCGCTCGCCGCGTGCGCCCGCAGGCGCAAATATTTACGCTGTCTCTGCCTGCCGCGCGCGCCCGCAGGCGCAATATCCCCGCACGCGTGCGCCCGCCGGCGCAATATTTCCGCGCGAATGAAATATATATATATTGATATATATATATATATAGCATATATATATATATATATATATATATATATATATATATATATATATATGGCATATATTTCCGCATAAATATATATATATATATATATATATAGCTGAGGGCATCAAAGTTGAGGCATCAAAAGCTGAGACATCAAAGTTGAGGTATCAAAACTGAGGCATCAAAAAGTTGAGGCATCAAGCCGAGGGGCATCAAAGATGTAATATCAAAATAGCGAGAGTGGGTGGGACTGTATGTGTAAGTGTGTATGTGTGTGTGTGTGTGTGTGTTGTTTGTGTGTGTGTGTGTGTGTTTGTTCTAAATAATAATAACAACAGGCATGAAGTAAGTTAAGTTTATATATATTAAAATAAAATAAAAATGTTTTAATAAATTATGCCGTTATATGTGTAGGTGAGTGTGTGTGTGTGTGTGTGTGTGTGTGAGTGTGTGCATGTGTGTTCTAAATAATAACAATAGGTATGGAAGTAAATAACACTAAGTATTATAATAAAATAAAAAATAAAACGTTAGAGCCTTTTAAGGCCGCTATGGTGTGTAAGGAGTGTGCGTGTGAGTGTGTGTGTGTGTGTGCGTGTGTGTGTGTGTTTGTGTATGTGTTCTAAATAATAATAACACTAGGCATGAAGTAACAACACTAAGTATTAATAATAAAATAAAATAAAAATGTTTTTAATAAATTACTGTTATATGTGTAAGTGAGTGTGTATGTGTGTGTGTGTGTTCTAAATAAACAACAATAGGCATGAAGTAAATAAAACTTATATATAATAATAAAATAAAAACAAATGTAATAAATTATACGTTATATGTAAGTGAGTGTGTGTATGTGTGTGTGTGTGTGTGTGTGTGTATGTGTGTGTGTGTGTGTGTGTGTGTGTGTGTGGAATATTGTGCCTGTGGGCGCACGGCTGGCGGGAACGCGATATTGCGCCTGCGGGGGCACGCGGCGGGCGGGAACGCGTAATGCGCCTGCGGGCGCACGGTGGGCGGGGACGCGGCGGGACGCAACAGCGGGTGCGGAGTTGGCTGCCTTTGCGGGTGGGGCTACGCCCTGGTGGTTAGCTTATGAACTAAGGGAAAACTACTCCACCAATTACAAGTAAGGAAAACATTACCCGTACCGATCCAGCATGTTTCAGTTTGAGTTATATTGATAAAATAATAACATTGATTTTTTTCTATACCAAAATTACCTTTTGACCTGGTATTAGGCTTAAATCAGCCCGGGCACAAAGGCTTATCCTAAATTTAGGCCTAAATTTAGGCCTAACGTAGTTATTGCACCACATTTTACAGAAAAAGGCCAGTTTGAAATATATTTTGATCCTTGGAATTAGGCTTTCAATCGCCCCGGGATACAAAAAAGATTATCCAATTTTACCTAAAGTGTTATTTCAACACATTTTTACAGAGAAGAGAGGTCGTTTCGCATCTAGTAAGGAGTGCGGGTTGTTCTGTTTCTCGTGATGGATTGTCAATGTACATAGATACTAATAATGAAAATCCGAATTATTTAAAAAACTTTGAACTATTTTTAGTAACATCGAGAGAATAATATAAATGTAAGTGAATAATTGTTATTTTTAACAAAACTTAGAATGATTTTATTAAAATACATGTTATGTTAACAGAGTAAAGAACTTATTTGTTATTTTTATACGCTTATTACATGGCTAAAGATGGTGTAAAGCAGTAAGTCAATAGAACAAATCGTAGCTTGATGTAGAGGGGTGTTAGCTATTCACTGATTTACCATTGATTTATTGTTTTTAAGGTACGTAACAGTAATAAAACTCTCATGTGCCTTAGCAAAAGTTATGAACTTGATAGTTACAAAATTTATAAACAAAAAAGTATTAACAGTTAATAATAAATTCTTTGTTCAAAGATAATGATTGATATATTATAAAACTTTGAAATAATTTAGTTATATTTGAATGAGTAATATAATTGTACGAGTTAATTAAAAAACAAAAATGTTTTAATAAATTATAAGTTATGTTCATAGTAAATCTGCGTGTGGGTAAATCTGTGTGTGAGTGTTAAATCTGTGTGTGTGTGTTTCTGTGTGTGTGTGTGTGTGGTGTGTGTGTGTGTGTGTGTGTGTGTGTGTGTGTGTAAATGGGTGTCTATTAAATGTAAGTCATAGTGAATGTGTGTGTGTGTGTGTGTGTATAAGTGTCATAAATGTGTGGTGTGTGTGTGTGTGGAGGTGTGTGTGTGACCGCATGTGTATAAGTGTATATGTCTAAGGGTAAATGTAAGTGTCATAGTGAATGTGTATAAGTGTAAGTGTGTTTATAAGTGTCATAGTGAATGTGTATAAGTGTCATATGAATGTGTGTGTTCTAAATAATAATAACAATAGGCATGTAGTAAATAACACTGGCATAAATAAAAATAAAATAATAAAATAAATAAAATAAATAATAAAATAAATAAAAAGTATTAAAACAAAAATAAAAACATAATGTTAATAAATAAGAGTTAAAACAGTAAAACATATGAGTTAAAGCAGTAGTAAAGCAGAAAGTTAAAGCAGTAAAGCAGAAAAGTAAAAGGAGTAAAGCAGAAAGTTAAAGGAAGTAAAGCAGTAAAAACAAAAGCATACTTCTAATCCCTTAGGTGTTAGGAAACACCTCTATTGATTTACTGATTTACTGCTTGCTGTATGTAATGCTATGAGTTAAATCAAAAAGCGAAAGTTAAAGCAGGAAAGTTAAAGCAGTAAAAAGCAGTAAACAAACGCATACATCCCCTTAGGTAGGGGTACTTATTGATTTTACTGATTTACAGCTTTAAGGTACAAATGCTAAAAATATGTGAGTAGTAAAAACATATAAGCTAAAAGAGTAAAACATGAAGAAGCAAACATGGAGTACAGTAAAAGAGTAAAACAATAGAGGTGTTACCTATGGGATTAGTATTTGTTTTACTGTTTTTACTGTTTAACTTTCTGTCGTTCTTTTTAAGGTCTGTAAAGTATATGCTTTTAATAAAATTTCGTACAATTGTAGTAAAATAAAATGCTTATATATCAGGCACTCTGGTTTTTTTCTTCATATGCAATTTTAAAATTTATAAATTAAAAGTACTAAGTAAAAATATAAAAGATGTCTGTAGTGGGATCGCGAAAATGTTTTTAAAATGTTTATGCCTAAATTAGGGGTGGGCCAAAATGGACCCATGGAAGACCAAAGGGCTGGTCGTGTGTTTATACGTGTGTATAAGTAAGTGTAAGTGTCTATGGCGAGTGTAAGTGTTTATAAGTGTCTATGGTGTGGTGTGTATATATACAGGGCAGGCGTGTGTGTGTGTGTGTGTGTGTGTGTGTGCTTGTGACCGCTTGTGTATAAGTGTAAATGTGTGTGTAAATGTAAGTGTCAGTGAATGTGTGTATAAGTGCTAGAAAAAGACTAACTCATCGTGTGCTAAGTGTCATAGTGGAATGTGTGTGTGTGTGTTTGTGTGTGTGTGTGTGTGTGTGTCCATGATTGTTCTAGTTAGGATAGATCCATACAGGTCAGGTACCCACATGACCTCATACTGTGATACCTACCAGCTAGGCATCAGTTACTGGATGAGCCAAGGTGGGGTGGATGCTAGTGCAGGTGTAGGATAGCGGCTGTGGTGCAGGCGCAGCCAGGCAGTGATAGTTGTAGTTGAAGCCAGGTTAGAAGCCAGGTTGTTAGGCTAGGCCATGCTAGGCTAAGAAATAGGTCAGGTTAGGTGCAGGTTTAGGCTAGGTGTAGGCTGGGTGTAGGTGCATCCGGAGGTCAAGGCCGAAATTATCATGGTCAAACAAGTTTAATATATATATATATATATATATTATATATATATGATAGAGTATATATATATATATATATATATATATATATATATATATATATATATATATATATATATATATATATATATATATATATTTTGACTCTCTCGCCTCTCTCCTGCCTGCTCAAGCTTTGTAGATGCTAGCCGCATTCTTGTGTGCTGTGGAGGTCCTTGTACATCTACTCAAAAATAAAAATAAAAATAATGAAAATAATTACGTTACGCAAATAATTAAAATAATTAAAAATAATAAAATAATTAAAATAATTCAAATAAAAATGAATAAAATAATTCAAATAAAATGAATAAATTTTGGAAATAAAAATGAATAAACAACGACAGCATGGTCTTCCACGTGCTTTTACGGTTCGAATTCAAAGATTTCGTTTCACGTGGCGATTCTCAGGATGAGAGATGTTATAACAGAAAATAAAATAAAAATAATTAAAATACGCAAATAATAAAAATAATTCAAATAAAAATAGTTAAAATAATTAAAATTCAAATAAAAATGATTCAAGAATCTTTCACAACGCTCTCAGCAAACCGTCCAGTGTAAATGCTCGAAATGTCCCCAAACCTGCCCTCATATATTACATATATATATATATATTATATATATATATATATATATATATATATATATATATATATATATATATATATATTATTATATATATATATATATATATATATATATATATATATATATATATATATATATATATATATATATATATATATATATATAAATTATTATTATTATTATTATTATTATTATTATTATTATTATTATTATTATTATTATTATTATTATTATTATTATTATTATTTGCTATAATTATTATAATAATTATTATAATTATTACTGGGAAACCGCGGACTTGCTTTTATAAACCTGGAAATTAAATTTATATTTTAACAATACGTGCCGCTGGACGGGTGGTTAAAAGGTCAGGGGTTTGCCTCGGTGGTGAGAGGTCGAGTTCTATTTTGATTTATGACCGATGGGGAACTCGAACATATAAAGACGTTAAGGCTTGAGGTGATAAGGAAGTTTAAGCACAGATGAAATGGTGAAAATTGGTGAGTAGCGACCACGGGTGGTGTGTGTGTGTGTGTGTGTGTGATATATATATATATATATGTTATATATATATATATATATATATATATATATATATATATATATATATATATATATATAAAAATGGCGGGCAGTGGTTGGGACACAAGGCGTGGATGTAACACATAAGGCGGGAAAAACGGTGGGCTTTGTGGTCTGGTGGTTCTAAAAATGGGTGCCGAGGATCAAGGTTAAGACATCAAAAGGGCTAAGCCCCCAACAACCAAATCACCGTAAAATGACCCACGGCTCAGCGCCCAACGGTTGCTAACGTGCTCCATGGAGGCAACCCTTCTTCAGGGTTGCAAAAATTAGGGTGCCAAAAATTAGGGTTGCCAAAATTAGGGTTCTCAAAATTAGGGTTCTCAAAAATTAGGGTTCTCAAAAATTAGGTTCTCAAAACAATGACCCACATGAAGACCTCGGGGGTTGGTCGAAAAAAGGTAAAGGCCCAAAAAGGTCAGGGCCCAAAAAGGTCAAGGCAGGTAAAAATTTGGGCCCGAAAGGTCAAGTCCCAAAAAGTGAATGTGCCAAGGCAGGTAAAAAGGCTGTGGTTTTTCTTGATGGTGGGTTTTTGGGTGCCCGGGTTTTTCGTGCCCAATATGACGCTCCGTTTACTGACGTGTCTCGAACGCCTGATGTATATAGGTCAATGGGAAGTATATTGTTCATTTAAATGCGCACATTCACTTGTTCAACTGTGTGACGTCACAATCGCCGAATTTTTAGCGTTCGAATAAAAAGAGTTCTAAGAGCCAAAATTTAACAATGCAGCACAGCAATAACTTAAAATGAATTTTAAGTTATTGCTATTTTAAGTTATTTAAATTTTTTAAAGTTTTTATTTGAAAAGAAACATAAAATGAACGACTAAATTACGAATAATGAAGAATAGTGACTAGACTGATTAACTAATTTTAAGTTCATATAAATTTCATAAATCTGCAAAATGGAAAACTTAGAAACAAAGAAGCAAAGAAGCAAAGAAGCAAAGAAGCAAAGAAGCAAAGAAGCAAAGAAGCAAAGAAGCATAGAAGCAGAGATTCAAAGAATCAAAGAAGCGAAGAAGCAAAGAAGCAAAGAATCAAAGAATCAAAGAATCAAAGAAATAAAGAAAAAGAAAAAAAGAAAAAAGAAACAAAGAAACAAAGAAACAAAGAAACAAAGAAACAAAGAAACAAAGAAACAAAGAAACAAAGAAACAAAGAAGCAAAGAAACAAAAAAGCAAAGGAGCAAAGAAACAAAGCAACAAAGATAAAGAAACAAAGAAACAAAGAAGCAAATGAAAGGTGTCAAAGAAAGAAAACATCTCACAAAGAATGACAGAATATCGCAAAAAATGACAATAATTAGTAATGAATGACAATAACAAAAAATCGAAATATCTCGCAGAAGAATTACAAGAAATATTTCACTTACAATAAAGACAAATTCAGCTAAAACAATAGTTTTAAGTTAATAAATTATTTATTCTTTTGTCTAGTTTTTTAATAAAGTTTATTGTATTATTTTAACTTAATCATAGCATTTTAACTCTACTTAAAGTTAGGCTTTAATGCGCAGCTGCGAGTTGAAAATGTGTAAGAAATATTTTCCTAAAGCAACTTGAAAATATGTCGTTGATAACCTAATAAGTATATTAGATAATGAGAGTATAAAGAATAATTAGCACAGAAAAATAAACAAGAACATAATATTTCAAAACTTAAAACAAAGTAACAGTTTATTTAGTTAAAAATATAATATTAAAAAGTGCAAGATTTACAACAACAACTAAAAAATTATAAAGCTGTTAAAGTAAAATCATCATCATCATCATCATCATCATCATCATCATCATCATCATCATCATCATCATCATCATCATCATCATCATCATCATCATCATCATCATCATCATCATCATCATCATCATCATCATCATCATCATCATCATCATCATCATCATCATCATCATCATCATCAACAACAACATTATTATCATCGTCATCCTAACTGAAACACATTATAGAGATTACAAGAAAACAAAAAATGAAATAAAAACAAGATGACATTAAATATTTGCTTTGTCATTAAGTGTCAAATTTATTAAAAAATAATACAGATTATGATGTTAAAAACTTCTCAGGGAATTTAAAGGAAAAATAATTTAAAAAAATATTGCTAAAATCTGTTTAATAAAACTATATAAATAAAGTGGACTAGATTTAGATATAATGGGAGAGAATAATGGGTAATAAGTCAATAAAATTTAATATCAGATTATATATATATATATATATATATATATATATATATATATATATATATATGGTGAGAGGTATATATATATATATATATATATATATATATATATATATATATATATATATATATATATATATATATATATATATATATATATATATATATATATATATATATATATATATAGAGGTAAGTAAGGCCTTAAATAAATATAGTAGATCTTGAATAAAAATATATAACAATTAATTTTAATTGTGCTAAAAGCTATTTATTAAAATTAATTGTTATATATTTTTATTCAAGGTCTGCTACCTCTAGATATTTACAAACGTTTAAAGTTTTAATTATATATATATATATATATATATATATATATATATATATATATACTTATATATATATATATATATATATATATATATACTATATATATATATATATAAGAAGGATAAGTAAATATGTAGGGTGAGAGGGTAATAGATGATAAGTCGGTAAAATTTAATATTGAAAAATAGTAGTGAACACGTGGAAGGATTATATATATATATATATATATATATATATATATATATATATATATATATATATATATATATATATATATATATATATATATATATATATATATATATATATATATATATATATATATATATTTATGAAGAAAGATATAAATAAAAAAGAAAAATATAAGTTACATAAACTCAGGA